>JAQRGC012082685.1:0-19281 GCA_028659135.1 Plantago lanceolata
TATAATTGGACTCGATTACTTGTTGCAAGCATGTACTATGTTTCCTCCTCATATAATAGTAGAGATTTAATTATAATATTTTTTCTATATATGAAAATCATATGCAATCTACATGATCCTACACAAGCTAGGAAATATTGTATGCGTGATATGGATTTTTCTATTGTTTAGGAAAATCATGTTTTTCACATGACTTGCTCATGTCTTGAAAGAAATACACAAAATAGGACGTCATAGCTAACATCGAGGGTCTAGGTCTAGTTCTATTTCATCAGCTCCCTTTTACGGAATCTTGGAGAAGAAGTTCAAATCGTAATATATATGCAGCAAAATCATAGTGCGAAACAAGGCTTAAAACCTTTTGCTAGCTCAAATGTTTCTTAAGGAAGGTAAATGTGATATCACTACACCAGATAATCTGGGTTTATGTATAGTTACTAAACTGGACAACATGATTTAGGGGTGTAAGTAGTTTTAAAAGCCATTTTTTCTATTGATTTCCAAAGGTTTCCATTCCTTTATTTATTTTTTATTTCTCATTTTCTGTCAACACAAACTAGTGAAATGACACTCGATATTAACTGTTTCACAAAGAGTGTATAATTTTCTAGGAATACATATAACCTATAGCATGCATTAACCTGGAAAATCATCCAAACCAAACCCTGGGGCCTAGGTGACTATGCAAGATTTCCAAGTAGATTTTCACTAGAAAAACTAATCCTTGAGACATTCAAAAGCCTTGATCAGTCATTTTTCAGATTGTTCCGTGGGAGAAATTAATCTCAACCAGCTCGGAATCATGTGTCTTGGGCGGTAACTCCTAAAGTTTGCAGCTAGACACAATAATACTCTTATGGTGTTAATTTTGGGGTTTTAAGCAACTTTTTATTATAGTCTACTCCATATTTTTGTGAATATACTTTTCAACTAGCCTTGATTCCTGGAATGATAGGTCTCTGAATCCAATCGTTATACTTTAAGCCCGTTAATATACGTTAAAAAAAAATCATGCATTCATTATCATCTGGCAGCTCAAGGCTATAGGCTATTAGTGAAGTGGGCCAAAAAACATAACATACATCTTGGTTGCCTCTCCTAAGCAGGTTGTAACCTTTTTCACAAATTAATGATTTTGCTAATTTTGGTATGTTTTCACAAAACATAACCCACAATTATCTATTATTACCATATTAAATTAGTGTTTTCACCAAGCATCACATTCACACAAGTATCATCAGCAACCCGTACCACAATCCCAAGCATCATCCTCAAATGTGATTTTGGGTTGCCTAGTCCAACCATTGCAATCACACGAGCATCATCATCAACCAAATTCACACTTCCAAGCATCACATTTGCACATTATCTTAAAAAGGTGTGTGTAAGTTGTTGCTTGTTTCAGAATTGGGAGATGATGCGGAGTTGGAGATCATGCAACCAATTTGATGTTTGGTTCGGATGACAAAGACACAAAGCCCATTCATTTAGGATATTATTGATTTTCGGATTAATTTGTTACCTAATTTAAATAAGGATATGATAGACCCTACAAATTAAAACACTGGAATGTATGAAGAATTTTACCTATCACTTATGTTATATATGTTAGAAAGATTTATGGATGACACTAATTTCTAATCCTCTCATTTATGAATGTGAGCTATGTATACTAAAGATAATTGTTATGTATGGGGAATTAATTAATAGCTAGGAATTGAGCATATTTAGTCAGCCTATCAATAATCACTCAAATTACATGTTTCCTATTGGAATTAAGTAGTCATGTTATGAAATTCATCGAAATATGAGTCCAAAGTATGTCACCTTTATAAATAATAACTGCTAGCATTCTCATCCGCTAACTGAGGCCTCACAAAAGTGATCAAACGACTTCTTGTATCTACAACCTCCTTTTGCTTAGGTGTATACTCATCCTTTCTATTCAATGAAACTAGCTAGCAAATTGGCCTTCCCTTGTTTATACTCTATGGAGAAATCACAGCCTAACTTATAAAGGAACTTTTGTTATGAAGAGCAACGATTTTCTGCTTCTTGAGATATTTCAAGCTAGTATGGTCAATTCTTTTTATGAATTTAGCTCCGACCATATATCCTCTCAGTATGCTTACATAAGTCATGATAGGTAGTAACTTCCTCTCTGGGGAGTTATAAGGTGGGGCAGTGGTAAGGGCGCGGGAGTAGTGGAGGAGTAGGTTAGAGTTAGATTTGCGGTTTCAAAAAAAAAAAAAAAAAAAAAAATCTTATCATATGTTGAAAGGGCTTGATTCTTGGGACAAATGAGTGATCGACATAAGCAGTTACTTGGCATTTTGCATAAGTACTACTCCAATCCTTGACCGACTTGGATCTGTTTCAATAATAACTTGTAGTGAAATTAAAGCACAAGTAAAGCTATCATTGGAGCTTACATCTGTTGTTTCCTGGACTTATTGAATGCAAATTAATCTGTTGTTTCCTGGACTTATTGAATGCAAATTATGTAGTTAGACTCCAGTGGAAACATCACTTTTTAGTTATCTCACTAAGACTTATCTATCAACTCATAGCCTAGAGCGAACTTTCTGTGATAACCAAGCCAAGAAATTCCCAATGCTTTAAGGCATTTTTGAGTAGGCCAGTTTCTCATTGTCTTAATCTTCTCTAAACCGTTAGCAACTGCTTGATCACTACTTATATACGCCAAATAATCGACTCATCAAGGCAAAACTACACTTTGACCTTTTAGCAAATAACTCATGCTCTCTAAAAATACTTGGAACAGTTGACAGATTCTCATAATGCTCCTCTAAACTCTTGTTGCATACTCTATGCCATCAAAAAATATTAGTGCACTCCATAAGAGGCTTGCCAATATCTCATTTATTGGTTGCTGGAAGGTAGCAAGGACATTGGTTAGTAAAGGGTATAAACTAAACCTCATACTAGCTATGATAAGTTACCAAGATAGATCTATGCTTATCTTCCTCATCAAGCCTTATTTGGACACGTAACCATGTTTGAGATCTATTTTTGAAAACACACGTGCTCCGTTCAATCCTATCAATATATCTTCTATAACTGGCATGCAATTTGTCCTTGACAGTTATATCCTTGAGCCTCATGTAACATATGCATATTCTTTGAAACACGTATTGTGAAAGACAAATTCACGTGGTTCAATATCAAAACATTTGATATGTAGGGAACATCAAATCCACAAATAGTTCTTCCTAGACTATATTATACTCCCCGTGCATGTAAGAAGGTGATTGTACTTCATCTTCCTGTGATCAGTGCTCTATTTGATTTATAAAAATAAGGTTTACCTTTGTGTTTGGGAAGTTTCATGGTTAAGTGTTCTTGTTGCAAACTAGTGTTATAATGGACGGTGTCTTGTGATACCTACCGTTAGATATTATGTGACAGTTAAGTGATATAAAAGCAGACTCACACTCTCATATGGTACAAGGCTTCTTTGGTTGTGATTTTAATCTAAAGCCCCTAAGTGCTTGACTCAAACCAAGAAACATCACATCAATGCGATGTTTGTGGCTCCAAGCCAAAACATGTTACATGCTAAGCTCGGCTAATAGTGGGTATGTCTCATGACAAATGGTATTAAAAGGGTACTATTTGGAATTGTAGGACCTAAGCTGCATGGATGGTTAATCATGTGATATAGCTACATTTATTACGTTGTGAACCAACAAACAATACCAAGATACATGGTTGGTTGCTAGACCTGATTCAAAAAAGGTGTTGAGCATTTAAGCAGGGTTTATGTTGTCACTGCCTCACATAGGATAGACACATAAATAGTATATGACTAGACCCGTACCTTCAGACGACATGATGGTGACTACAAATGCAAACATGTGAGGGCTTCAACTCAACATGTGAACGCCATCATATCAGTGAGAAGTGGTGGTTTCATATCTTGAATCCATTATGTGATGTAAGTATTACCTCAAAGTTGTAAGAACTTCCAAATCACAGAACTATTCTTTGATTTTCTAAAACTTTGCCAAGTTGTATCTTCGTTCCCCAGGTATCAATCATTCTTTGCATAAGTCTCCAAGTTACTAGAAATTCAAAACTGAAAAATGACATAGAAAACCTAATTCCTACCTTTCAAAAATTGAAAAACATATAATGACATGATATATAAAGTATTACAAATGATTATAGTTAAATTATTCGAGTATGTCACACCGTGTCTAATATGTAACTATCAAGTATGAACATGATTTAATAACTCATGTTTCTACACATAAGTATGTTTTTTATTTTTACTAAATAAAATTATCAAACACTATGATTTCAGTGGTTAATAGAATGAAGAGTTGCCAATTATAAATACAGAGAAGACAATGGTAGATAGCAAGATGGTAAAATGAATGTGTAACGGAATACAAAGATTTTGTAGAACTCCTTGTTAATCATGATGTTCTCATGTTAGGCAGATAAAAGAATATCATGCTGTCAAAACAAGTAAAACATTAGGCATTGTGAGCAGGCCTCCCGTTAAATATTCTTGCAGTAAACTGTTAAACATCCACTTCAAACGGTTATGATAGACCAACAAAAAATATTTCTAGAGTGAACACATCATCTGACCCGATTAGGGATGAGTATTAATATCAAAATAATAACATATAATGGAGAGCAACATCATATGAAAAAAACAATAACATATATATAATAAAAAATGAAATGTACTAAAATCGTTGACAATAGCTTATATTTATGAAGTAATCTAGGTATAACATGGTTTTAACTTGCCCATAGGTACGCTTCCATGTTCAGTTTAACATAATAATGTCTTTTACTTGCATGTTAAGACGCAGTCATATGTACATACTTGTATTAGAAAGTAGAACTGTAGCTCAATTGAAGCATATTCTAGTCAATCCATGAACTGGTAAGGTTTTATCTTGTCTATTATACACGTGTTAATTTCTAATGATAGATTGATTACTAACAAATTGGTACCAATACCCAAGCCGATCTTGCATAAATTTTGTTGAAGTTGCTAATCTAAAGACTAACATGGGGGAGGGAGAGAGGAAGGGGCCGGGGTGTATTGATCAACTGAGGTCGAATGTTGGACGATCAAGGGAATAGTGTTGATTTCTCACGAATGTGATAAAGAAGGTTAAGAAGCAATCACATGCAACACTTGGAGATTTACAAAATAGCCAAGGAGATTTTCTTCATTCTCGCCTTTATGATCATTTAGGAGTTCCGAAAAGGGGTTTCTAAAGTTTTGTAGTGAAAATCCTAGCATACAAATGTGTAAAACAACAATGATTTTTCTAAAATATCTATTGATCGATTTCGGTAAGGTATTAATGTCCACAATGTATTTGGTGAGAATTGGTATTTGGGGAACATTGATGGAAGATAAATACTAGGATGGGTAAGTTTGTATACATATTAAGGAAAGGTCCATTGTAAAGAGTGAAAATTGTTATTGGGATGAATCATGTGCACTAGCATAAATACGAAGGTGATATTTGTGATTATGCTAGTTAAATATGAGGAGTTCATAAATTTAGAAGCGGAGATACCATCTTGTAACTTTGATGAAAAGTAGTAATGTCTGTTAATGATCTGAGCAATCATATGGTACTAGATCCTTTTTAGGAAAAACGAAAGGTGAAGTTCATACCTCTAGCTATACTAGTAGAATTCGGTAGCACAACCATTTAGATTGTTAGATTGCCAGAAAGGTGAATCGTGCACTGGCGTATTTGGACCCTAAGATAGTGTCAACTATTGGTCAGCGAGATCAAAATTCTCACACTAAGATAGTGTCAACTGTTGGTTTGCGAGATCAAAATTCTTACACTTTAAATGGGACAACTGTTCCACGTGAAATAAGTGAACGTTGGTACTCGGTGGACATAATAAAGATCGTGGAGAGAAGAGAATAGGGGCCTTATTCTCGGATTTTGATATGAATATTGTCACTTTGCACATCTATAAGACTATGGTATGTTACGATGCATTAAATGAAAGGCATGTATCAAGATGGTTTGATTTATGGTGAAATATACAAAGACTATTGAACAAATGCAAACACAGTGTGCTAGGATGTTTTTTTACCGTGAAACCTTTAGTTATTCAAATAGCAATAAGTATGAGGAGCAATCATTACCTCTAATGTATTAATTGAACATTTCTTTGTGGAAACTACTATTGGTGGGTCCTGGGGTAGCAAGATTACTGCAGATCCCGTTGCATTTGAAACAAGTTAAGAAGATAGTCGATGAATTTACGCATGCTACTTTGTGTGACCAAGCTATAGCCCTTACTCAAGTCCAACTCTAATGGTTAAGAAAAATGATGGCATATGAAGAATTTGGTTAGATTTATTAGAATGAGGTACAAACTAAGCAAAGTTACACTAAACTGAATTGAACTTATTGAAGCAAATCTAAACTAAACTTAATTGAACTTATTGACCTAATCTGAACTGAATGGAAGTTAATTTAAGGTGAATTGAGCAGAGCCTTAGTTTCTTTGAGTCCCATATTATACTCAACTCAAGGTCTCATTCAACAGCCAATGCCATGTTGGCCTACTTAAAACGAGTGTATTTTCGAGATCATTTGGCTCATCAGTTACAACTGGGATCATTTGGCATCAGTTGCAACTAGGATCATTTGGGCATCAGTTGCAACTGGAATTGGATATATCTACTCCTCATCGTGGGTCTCTAATCATTGAGGACTATTACTCTGCTTTTCTCACCTTTTGGTGTGAATATATAAACATTTCACTTTATGAGGTCCTTGTTGATTCTTCCATTCAAAACTTCATGGTCAATTGCTGGAATTTTAGCTAAACCATGCATGGTTGGTTTATCCATGATTATGTACGCTAACCTAGAGAGACCTCACACATTGGAAATAAAGTTTTCTTAACTGTGAATAATCTACTAAAATAGTAGAAATCACTCGAAAATTTGTTACTAAAATACCTTTGTGAAATGTTCGGAGTGTGTTGGTTGGTGTGCTAGTTTTGGATAACTGAAAGTTGAAAGTAGCTAAAATTAAGAATGAAGGAGAAAAATATTAAATAATATTTTAATCATGGGGTTGTATTTGAAGAGCTAGGTTTCTCAGTACTCTTGAAAAAGGGTGGAATGGTTGAAAAAATGTAACAATAATGAGTGGAAATAGTTTACACCAACAAGTGTCAAACACAGGACATTTCGCTTTTTAGACTGAACTATTGCCACTACGCCATGACACCTTTTGGTGCAAAGTTCTGGCGCAACTTAAATGAAAAGTTCTGGCGCATGACGTTTCTTTCTCCAAGGGTTGCACCTTTTCATAACTATAAATAGAGACCCCATGTTTTGGATTGGAAATACTTAGAGAGAAAATAACAAGATAAATCCGAATAATTGTTTCTTGTTCTCTTATGATTCAGATGTCTGTCTTTCCATATTGATGTAGTCCACTTGAGTTCTATATTTCTAGTGCTTGGCTATAGAACTCACTACAATTTTATCTTGGGAGACTATTTGCCAGCATACTGTAAGCACTGAGAGCATGGCGGATAAAGTCTTAATGAAAGAGTGCCATCGCTTGACTCTGCAGACTTGCTGTTCTATTCATATTCCAACTACATACTTTCGATACATCCCTGTTGTGCTCCCATAAATTTCCAACATTAATCACCGAAATAGTGAGTTTCTCATGAAACTCCATCCCCAATATGAATCTCTTCATTCTTCCCCACTCACCAAGTTCCATTTTCTCTTTAGATGTATGCTTTGGAGGAGAACTCTTTCATAAAGAACAACACATTATGACTCGAACCTTAGTTGAGCATCACCATACTCATTTTGCTTATGTTGCTCACTCCAAGTATAAGCCTTGAGACATGGGTAGCATGGGGTGTTAACAATGCCATGAGTCCAATCATATTGACGAAAAGTGTTCGAAGACAAATTGAAACTAATGCAAGTAATTGGGGGAATACTATCAAAGGTTGTCGTAATCGACCTGCACGACATAACTCAACTCAAGCATTAATTATTCTGACCCCTCTTGCGATGGTCAATTCTACATCTCATGCTCTTACATATGTCATGGTACAACACATTATTACTCCTCCATTCTATGCACTAAGGAACTTACCCTTTTTTATTTCGAATCTGAGCATCTTATCACGTGACTTCTTTCCCTACTGCACTTTCTATAAAAATTTGCATGCATGCGTCTCGTCATACATTTAATAGATCAAGGATGGTCATGTTTGAATGAAAAAGAGAGGTGGAAGGCACAACTTAGCTTGAAGTGCAAAGTCATTAAAAGCTTGAAGTGCAAAGTCATTAAAAGCATGCTTGTTGGAGAGGGACTTAAGAGATAACTACTTATAACAGATTATCCACAAGATTTCAATGGCCTGGCATGAGAAAATTGATGGTAGATCTTAATATCTCGTGCGATGCCATTTAAGTAAGCATGAGGCCGTGAGTAGTTCGGGTATATTTATCCTGATTGCCAACATTAGAAGGAGTCTGCTAGTGCTTAATCAGGAAATTCATTGAGATGCTACTCATATATAAGGGAAAAGATACAACTTGGGTTAAGTTCACCAAATACTCTCTTTAATCAGGAAATTCATTGGCGACTGATGCACAAACTATAGCTGAGCTTTCGTGGAAAATATTTCTAGTCACCTAACTTTCTCGAAATATTTTGTCAGTTCTTCACATTCACAAAACATGGGTTTTTCGAAAAACAGTGAACACTCCATATGAATTCTTGCATGATTGGGCAGTGAGAGAAGGTGAGCAAGTACATATCCTAGTCATAATTTTGTGTAGAACATGGTCACTTCCACTAATTTTTCAAACAAAAAAAAAAGTATGTTTGAAGCACTTTATAATTACCTTCATATGAGGGGTTGATAACAACATATGGTGAAGAATAATCTGTAGAGGATATAGATCTACTAAAAGATAATTTGGATTTGGATTCAAACGGGGTAATATAAATGGTAGGTGTGAAGTCCTTGGAATGTATTTATAGCAGGATAGTGGATTCATCCCAAGTTGAGTCTCATTGAAACAACATTTGGCACAAGTGAAAATGTTTGAAACTTAACCCATCTTTAAAGGTCATTTCAACTCCACGCGAAGAATGGTGACATGGCTTGCAAATTGAATTTTACTACTAGAAACAAATATAGATTGGCGTCCTTAGATGAAACAAATAATTTACTCGCTTAGAATAATGATAGATAAAGGATCTCTAAAACATATCCTGTGTATCACAATTGGAGAAAGATATTAGTTCAGTCTTCCAAACTAATATCCTATAATGTTGTCAATAAAGATTTAATGATGCTACAAGCCAGTAATCAATGTTGGTAAGATAACTAATATCCTATAATGTTGTCAATAAAGATTTAATGATGCTACAAGCCAGTAATCAATGTTGGTAAGATACTGATGTGTAGCAATTAGAATTTGGCACATATTTTGGTTAAATGGGAAAACCAATTGGGAAGAAGTTAGGTGTTTTAAGAGAATGCACATCTCGAGACTCGTGGACCAATCTCAACCGAAGGAGGTGTATTGTCAAGCGGTGCATCAAGGATACTTATAACTTATGATCATGATACATGGTGGGAGTATATGAGCTAAGAAAACATAATTGGATGACTTAATAGGTTCTACTCTTTTGGTTGTTAAAAACCATGAAACATTTTATTGATCAATTATTAGGTTATTTGTACTTTTGATTTAAAAAAGAAAAAACAAGATACCGAGTTGCATCTCAGTTTGAGCTTCTTTTAATCATCTTTGATATTAGTCATTGCTCTTGTAAATAATTGTTGACCTTGTGAATTTGTAAGCTTTTCGATTGTTGACCAAGTCTTGAGCTCTCTTGATAGAGATTGATAGTAAGCTCTGTTAAGGCCTTCGATTTAGCCCTACTAAAGACTTGAGTGCCTATTTTGGAAGTGGTTCTAAAAAATACTCATAAAATACTCAATTACAAACTGACAAAGGGTAAGTCAAAATAACCTAGTTTGGAGTTCGTAATTAAAGTATATAATTGAGATATTGGCCTTAATATCTGCACCTATCTCTATGCCACTTTATGAGCTCCTTATATAATATCTAGTCGTATCGTATTTCTTTTGTCCTTCTCTAGAGTATCTACATAATGTAAACATGCTAAGGTGCTAGGCTACCTTTTTTAGTTTTACTTCTTAAAATTTCATTATGAACATGTCGAGATAGACATCAATCAAATCTTACATAATAATAAACTCATTATGGAAATAGATTGTTAAAGGACATATTTTGCCATGGAAGTTTGTCCCTTGATGATTTGTTTGCTATGAACTTCATTAATGTATTTGGTGTCTCCTACATGTGAGGCCTTATATAAAAGTCTCGTATACTTGACTCTTGAAGAAGTTTTTCACTTAATAGATACAAGCACTCTATCTCTTAGCAATAACAGTTAAACGAGAGTGAAGTGAGACTATCTTTCAGATATAAGAGTCTATCATCTGAATAATAGAGAAGGGGGCGCCATCCTGTCCCCACTCCCACAATTCTTTTTGACACATGCTAGAATAATCAACTTATGAAGTTTGTGATAAACTTCAATAAATAATCTAATGCATATGGCTCGAGAGGCTTCCTATATGCAATTTTGGCAACTAAGTGTCTACAACTTCTTTAAATTTGACGTTAAAGGACCTATCAAGATGGATAAGAGTCAAACCCAAGGTAGATTTACTTGAAATTGAGGCCTAGTAATTGGGGAGTAGAAATGGATTACAAGGTTATTCAATACAAACATGAGATCACTTAAAGATTGGGATCATGATAAACGATCTTTTAGTAAAGTTTAAAGGTTTACTAAATTATATAAAGCCCATACGTTACATGACAAAGTTTTCTAACAGATTTATATATCGGAACTCAATCAAGATTTAAGAAATTGGTGTCTTGACAAACTTATTTCATTTTTATGTAGAATGATTGATGAATGAAGTTATCTATGCTTCAACAACTGGTGAAGAACATTTGACAGGGGAGAAAGGACTCATGTATGAAGCTTCGATAACTATATATGGTTATGTGCCCTATTTAGTAATTTGAAGCTAACTAAGGTTTCACGAACATGGAAGCATGAAAGAAAAGTACACTAGTGCCAACTTACAAAAAGACTCAGGTTACTAAAGATTTGGCATAAAAGTTCACATGTCACGTATTGAATTTTGGGAAGTTGGTTCCAGGGTTCCACGGTACAAAGAATAAGTTAGATTTTTAACGAGCTTATCACGCACATGTTAATAATTACGAACACAGGCACTATTGCTTAGTTGTGTTTCCAAGTTCCGCCTTTGATGCTACATGTTCTAAAGAACATGTGATTGCATAGAGTGTGTATATTCGCCCATGGAAGAGACTAGTAGAAACTCTAATGATTTGATTGGTTGTGGGGATCCAAATTGGATATACGAGCGAACATAACGTATAGCCCATCATGCGTACTACATGCAAAATATCCTCTTATATTGAGAAAAGGTATATGCAATATTGGAAGGATATTGTATTTGTAGTGATATGCTTAGAAGCGGTTCTATACCAATGGATCAAGATGTGGTAGAAAGGCAATTGGAATATCCTGCTAATGATAAGTCTTCATATAGTTTACTAGGAAATGAACCTAAGACATACAAGATGGAAAATAATACTATAGTGGTTGTGGATGTAGAATAAAGGCTTCCTATAGATGTTGTGTATGTAGAATATATAATGATATCCCATATCCCATTGATAGTTTTGGGTGTTGGAAAGTGTCAAAGTAAAGTAGGAGAAGCTTTCTAGGAGTCTTTTAGGAGAGTTTTTTTTAAGAACAGGTCAAGGGTTGGTTGGGCTAGAAGGCCTTTACACATAAATCAGTTGCTAATTTATGAAACAATTTTGGTAAATGATGCCAAATGCGTCTTTTTCAACAATGAAGACATGTTGAAACAAGTTTGGTAGCTTGTCACATACCGCTGAACCATGTTGGTTTGACTATGCATGCCCCGCTGAACCATGTTGACAAGTTCGAATAGATCTTGCTATTTATTAGTAGAAAAAGAGAGAAAGATGCTAATGGGAGCAAACAAAGTGAAATACCACCGGTCTAAATTAGATTGGCTTTGTCTTATGTATGACTGATACAACTATCTTTTCTTTGGTGAACCATGCTAACAAGTTCACTGGCCTTTAGTTGAAAAGTTGGCAACACTAGGTGTTCATTTATCTGACCACTTTTGGACTGGCTAGACTCTTTAAGATGGATGCTCATGTTGGATATGCGGGTGAATTTACTGTTGAAGTGCAAAATTCCATAGATTTTTAGAATGATGTTGATTCCCTTGTACGAAATATGTGCTTAATTGTCTCTACGGTCCACTATACAAAGTGTATAGTTTGATGGAAACCGCCAAAGAAGCGCACGAGTCTTTGGACATGAAGTATATGAGGCTAATGATGTTAGAGCCAAGAAGCTCATTGTCGGACTTTAGAATAGTCAACTCTAAGTTTGTGATCGTGAGTTTGAAGAGTTGCAAATGATCTATCATGAGATCAATGTTGAAGGCATGAAACTACTATATGTGTTTCAAGGTGTAATGATTTAGAAACTACCACGGACTTGGAACGACATGAAGCATACGTGAAGGGAAATGAACCTTGAAAAGTTGCTTGTGAGGCTCAGGATTGTAGAAAACAATTGTGATTTGCAAAGGAGTTCAGTTTTACTCCTAACTCCTCGTGTCCCAATGACAGGGCTAATCAAGAGAAAAATGGAAAAGGCAAAACAAAAGTGTCTACTTCTGCAAGTGGTTGTAGACTAGAACCACCTAGTAGTGTTGGGAAAAAGAATTCAATAGGAAGTGCTTCATTGTGATGTTGCAGATCACGTGGATTTGGAGTGCCGCAAGCCAAAGAAAAAACAATGTGACACTATTGTTGTTGAAGTTGTTGCAAAAGGGTTGTTGATTTGAACCTCTATGATCGTGAACCTTGTGCATTTGAATGCCAAGTCGTGTTTCTCTAATACTGGTGCTACTGGGCATGTCTGCATCACAATGCTATGTTTCCAATTGGATGAGATTGAGATATGAAAAAATATGTACATAAGGAACTTTACTACTGGTGACTTCAAGGTCCATGCGATTGTAATTTGAAATACGACATTTGGGCTAAAGCCGACCCTGGACAATGTTTTGTATTATCTTGATACAAGGAAGAACTAGGTCTCTAGATCTGTGCTGATCTAGCATGGATATTATGGTGTACTTGAATCTAATTAGGGTAGACCAAGAATGGTATATATGTTGGCCAATGTTATACGAGCGAACTCATGTTCAAAATGAATGTAATGATTGTTAAGAACAACGCTAATGAGAATATTATGAGTTATGTGTACTTGCTTGAATCCTCTAATTTATAGCATTGTAGACTTGGACATGTTAATTATGATACTTTGCATAATTTAACTAACTTGAAGTGTTTGCCGATGTTTACCATTGGTGCATCACATAAATGTGGAACATGTGTCCAAGCAAAATGAACAGTATCACACGCAACGAAAGTATGTTTTCCATAACTTTCATAGATGATTGCACTAAGTATTGTTATGTGTATCTTTTTAAAAGAAAAGATCCTCCATCATTTTGCAAAGATAGATTTAAGAGATTATTTTATTGCCTTCAAAGCCAAAGAGGACCAACTTAAGGTGATAAAGATTGATGTGGTGGTGAATATGTTTCAACACTACCGGAGTTGTGTGCTTTAATTGGGATAAACCATGAAACTATGACATCTTATTCATCATACCAAAATGGAATGGTGGAAATAAAGAGCCACACCCAGTAATAAATTATGGTTGTCATGTTGCTCAGTTTCGGGATTAACCATGAATATACATGGTAATTTGTATTGAAAGCTAATTACATCCTAAACAAGATTTCAAAACAGAAAGCTAATAAAATCCGTTAGAGTTGTGGCATGAAAGAGAACATTCTTAGAAAGACTTGCAAGTATGAGGATGTCTTGCGATAGTCATAGTTCGTTTACATAAGAAGGTCAAGGTCGGACGTAAGGGTGTCAATTTTGTATCCATGCACATAAAAATATCACTCATCAATTCCTGGTAGTGAAACTGCACAACACGGCAATGGAGTCAAGAAATGTTTCATTCTTTTAGGATGTGTTTCCATGTAAAAGGTTGGAAGATGTTGCGAGAAACACTTTTAAATTGACAGATCACGCACAAGAACAAAATGAAGAGAGTGCAAAAAGAAAAGGTTGGGCAAACATGTAGCAAACGAGCAAGGAAGGAAAATCATTTGGTCCTGGGTTCTTGACATATGTGATAGAATGTGAATCTCAAAATTTCAAAGAGATTGTAACCACGACTGAAGGCCCTTTGTGGAAAGAGTATGTCAATAGTGAAATTAAGTCAATATGACAAAATCATCAAATTTAGGAACGAATGGGCCTTCATCTGGCTAGAGAAAAAACCACTAGGTTACAAGTAGATTATAAAGAGGGAAAGCATGATGAAAATGTTGATAAGTATAAAGTCATGTTAGGGATTAAACGTTGTCGTCGATGGCTTGTTCAGGACTATTTTGGAACATACTTTCATGTGTAAAAAACAACATCTATCTAGATGTTGATTGTGTTTGCACCGCCTCTACAAATGATAATTTAGAAGATGAAATCTATATGAACCAACTTGAAGACTTTCCTGCACCTAAGAAGGAACAAAATGTATGCAAATTGGTGATTGTCTTTCTATGGCTTGAAACAATAAAATTTATCAACTCCATGATGAAAATTGGATTTTTCATCAACTTAGAGCGACAAGTGTGCTTATGTTATGGAGATGGGAAAGGCTATGTTAGTTTATGTTTTTTTTATGTAGCAACACTCTTATCATTTGCAGTAATGAAAAAATGGTCAACTTACGAAGAATATGGTGAAATACAATTCACCGACCACCTGATGGGTTGATGTGGAATGAATATCACTACATGGACAAGATTCTAGAGAATTTTAAAAAGGATGATAATGGAACAACTAGGACTCAATTTGACTCAAGTATTCAACTTTAGATGAACATCTTAGGAGTATCTTAGCTTGAATACTCTTTGATAATCGGTATCCCAATGTACTTGATGAACCTCAGAAGGCTAGACATTGCCTTTGATGTAAATAAACTAAGCTGTTACATGAAGAACCTACTTTAAAGCTATCGTGTGAATACTAAAGTACTTGAGAATAACTCGTGATTATAGGCTCAGGTATCCTAGCTAGATATCTCATTATTCTTGAAGGATGCAAGGATGATAATTGGATCTCTAATTCCAAGAATGTTAAATACACTGTGTATAGTATCTTGGAAATATTTTAACAAATGGTTACAGCAAGATCTATGACTAAAGTTGAGTTCAATGCGTTGGACTCATGCGGAGAAGAAGTTGAGTGCGGAGAAGAAGCTGAGTGGCTACATATATTCATACAAAGTCTTCCTAGTTGGCCAAAACCTATGCTAGCCATAGAGTTGCACTGTCAGAGCCAATTTACAATTGGAAGGGCAAAAAGTAAGTTGTGCAGTGGTACGTCTTGACACATTCATCATAGACATAAGTCCATTTGACAACTTCTCACAACTTGTATTATTTCCATCGACTGTGTGAAGTCGAAAGATTAGTGGATCTGTAACCAACGGTTTGAATTGCGAGATGATTGCAAAGTGAAGACTGATAATTGATTAATACGAAAGAAATCCCAACCTATTTGACTCGTCATCCTAAGCTCTAGGTTAAAGGAGCAACCTAATTGTCTCAACGTGGAATTCACTGTGATGGTTGTTTACATTTTGTAGTGACTTTTGAGAGAACAAACATATAATTTGTAATGATTTTTACTGTAAGTTGGTAAAAGAGGTAAGGAATAACCAATGTAAGAGTGAAGTGTGGACTTCTTCAATAAGCATTGAGTACCAAATGTTTGCACATTCTTGTAGAACACAAAAATGAGAAGTTAACTATGCCAGAGAGAATCATGTGAATAGTGCATCATCATTCATAGTTAGATCAATTTAAGGACATCGCGGCTACTGGCCAGCCAATAAGGAAGGTGTATTCTTATAAGGGAGGATTCAAAGGTGGTAACACGTACCTATCCTATGCAGTGTTTTATATTGGGTTCTTTTTACATTACATACAAATTTTCCTTTATGTGAAGCGATCAATTGGCCTTTTATTAGTTAGTTGAGTCTGGTTTTTGCTCATTTCATTTTGGTGGCAGCTCTTTCGTCTTCTAGAAGAGTGAATGTTGGCATTTCATAATTCTCAATTTATTTATTGGTTAAAACTCTCCTAAATTTTAGGAGATCTCCTTTTTTCCTGCCTCGCCGGACTGGTCACCAGTCTCTCGTGGTGGCTCCGATTAGCTCACGCGCCACCCCATCCTCTCCCTCTCTCCAAGACGAGTCTTTGGGTTTTAGAATCGTCCAATTTGACCCACAAACGCGCCCTATACATCCAATCAATCATCGAATTTACTTCGTTCTAGGGTTTCTGCCGTCCTCTGTTTTTGTGGCCACCAGTCTCCGGGAAGGTTTCCGATAATATCACGCGCCTGATTTTCATATTCCTGACTTCAAGACGAGTACGTGGCCTTTGGAATCGGTCAATTAGGAGTAGGGACGCTCTTTGAATCTGGATTACGATCTATTATGTTTTTCTAGGGTTTTGCTATTATTGCTGCTATGGTTGCTCGGGAAGGTTCTGCTGCAGAATTCCGTTCTTCCACTCCCCCCATAGGATCAAACCAGCCTTCTTGGGCTTTGAATGGTCCTAAGTTCATGCCGGTTCTTAAAGGTAACTCTCTCTGTTGTTTTGGATGACAACTTTTACCATTCACATGTGGATTCTTGCTCTCTTTTTGCTTGCATCGGACGTTTGATGATGCCCAAGGGTAATACGCCCTTGAAGTATCATGATCTCAAGACATCGTTGAAAGTTTTATGGAAGGAAGAAGCCTGGCACATGCTTGCTATTGGGCATGGTTTCTTTGTTTTTAATTTGCTCGAGAAGAAGTTCTCAACCAATTGTTGGAAGCTGGAATCTTTAAACTCTCGACTGGCACTGTTTATCTCCAACCATGGGCTCCTGATTTCAATCCATCTAAGGCAGCCACGACTCATGCTAAAGTTTGGATCCGACTTCATGGTTTGGGATTTGATTGCATAGATCAATCATTCTGAGTTTGGCCTTTGCGTTTGGACGACCGATTAGTATTGACACTTGCTCCTTGGATCGTTGCTTTGGTTCATATGTTCGGGTTTTAGTTGATCTGGACTTATCTCATGATATTGACACTTTCGTTCTGCTTGAATGTCCTAAGGGTTCAGTTAGGGTGGATATGAGTTTTGAAAAGGTCCCGGATTTTTGCAAAGTTGGCATGGTTATTAATCACCAGGCTGCTTCTTGTCGTCGTTCACCATCTCATGCTGCTCATGTTTCGGCACATGACGCATCGGACTATGCTCCATCTATGCCCGTTGCCTCTGTGATCACTCCAGCAGTCGCACCTCAAACTCAAGTCGAGTCTGTGTCATCACCTGGAGCACAAGTTCAACATGAGGTTACTACGACCATGCCTTCAGAGCCAAGAGTGTTGTCAAATCCTTCTACTATTGTTTTACCTTTAGAATCTGATCCGTCTCTAGTTAAGGATGGGTTCAAGGCCGTATCACCTAGAAGGAACAAGAGTTTTCCTCATCGGATTCTTCATAATAGGGAGGATGTTACAGTTCCTTCCCCGTCACGGGTTACTGCCTCTCGCAATAATCAATTCTCATCTCTCATGGATTTCGAGAATGCTTCTCGTCCTCCCTCTCCAGTTATTGAGATTGCAAATTCCCACACTGCTTCTCTTGTACGGGCCAGCTCATTGGTATCTTTGGAACCCGTAGATGCTTTGATCGATACAAACATTTTACATGATTCGGTGGATTTGAAAATGGAGCGCAGGGCAAAGGCAAAATAGGTCATGATGATTGCTACAAAACAGTCTTGGGCGGATCTCTTAGAGGAAGAGCAGCATAACCCATTTTAGAGCTTCCTCACCGCTGTCCTCGCCAGGCGGCCTGCCTACAGGCCAGGCGCCTGGTTATGGCAGGTGGCCCGCCTGGTTAAGTCAGGGGCTGCCTGCTTCAGTTTTTTCCCGGGGCGACCCGCCTGTCTTTTAGGGGCGACCCGCCGGTGTTTCTTTTATTTTCATTCTATTTTTTCATCATTGTATGACATTTGAAGCTCGTTATTAATATATGCTCGGTTTATTCAAAAAAACTACCGCAGGAGCTAGTCACCGGAAAGTTATGATGTTGCAAGATGGAAATGTTACTATGTCATAAGCAAGGTCATATAAATAAGGGTTATTTCTTGTCAAAGTGAAACCAAAAGAATCGGAAGGGTCTGGCGCAATGTGGACTCAGACTATCATTCTAGTCGAAAACCTCCATAGATTATGCCACTATATTGAGAACATATGTTCATATATAATATATTGCTCTACACTATATAGAGCCATATCATGTCTTCATATGCTAGAAAATTTATGCAGTGCATGTTGCTATTGTTAGGATCTTGAATTATGTTTTGATGATAAATTTTTGTAATATTAAACTATAAATTTAATCCAGCTTGAGTTGGAGTAAACCTACACCAACACTTTGACTACTTTGTTATTGTCGATCAGCTTTCCTCTTATCTTTAACTGGAAGAATGATTTTGTCCAAGAGTACTACACTCCATAGTGTCCATGTCCATGTTAAGTTGTTGCAAATCATTATATATTTGTGTGCAAGAAAGAAGTCAAAAGTTTCAACTTTTGACACTAATCAAGTAGTAGCATGCATGCAGCCACTACGAGAAGCACAACCAGCCTATATCTCCAATTCTACCCTAGCTGTGTGTACTAGAAGTACTATGATGTACTTGGTCATTTAAACATACACTATGCAGCTAATGGTTTATAATACTTAATGTTAAAAAAATAATAAAAATTCAAGTTAATTTTTTAAAAAGTTTCCACAGCTTCTTCTCCAACTTTAACTGATCGAGTTTAATTTATACTATGATGTACTAGAAGTATATAAATTGTTGCTGCTCTTGACTGCATGTCAAGTTACTAATCTACCTCTATAATAATAAAATAAT
>JAQRGC012083978.1:0-14328 GCA_028659135.1 Plantago lanceolata
TTCACGCAGTCTGGCTATATTTGGGGATTGGTTTTTCCTTATTGTGTTGTTGCTGTTGGCCTGGGAGCATTTTGAATTTGAATGAGTAGATCTGCTTCTGTTTTTCTTCAAATTCAATTAGCCAACAACCATTAAGCCGAGCCAAGCCGATAAAAGCTCCCACTTGAGCCTACTGAAGCCAGCCATAAAATTTGGGGGTATATTAGACAATTCAGTATAAAGTAATGGGTTGGTCAAACCAAATGGGTGTTATGTGAAAATGAAGGATGAAATTGGGCTTTTTCTGTAGTTTTTACTCTACATGGGTGTTTTTAGCCATTAACCCACAGATATTGAACTGAAATTTCAGAATTTCACGTGTTGTTAACTCCCAAGTCCCAAGTCCCAAGTCCAGATCCATAGTACTTTGAAATCCACTGGATGCTCAACCCAATATCTTTAACGGTTGCAAGTTAAAAAGTGCGGGATGAATGGGAGGTAACTTTTAAGCCGGTACCCTAATTTGAAAAAGAGTTCGAAGCACATCATGCACTTAAGTGCAATGCGTGTTTGTGCATTTTTTGGAGAAATTTATCACTTTTTTAGTCTAAATAGCACACACTACACGCACAAAATATGTTGTACAGTACTTAAGTACATGGTGTGTTTTGAACTTTTATTGCCAACTATGGTGTTGGCTGCAATTAACTCATGAATACGAGATCGATATGTGGGAATGTTGGATTCAACTGACCTTAGTGTGTTGATTCTCTTAATGGATTTTGTGCTTGACTTAAAAGCAAGAATTTTATTTAAAAAAAAAATCTGAAGATCAAATTTGATTCAAATGACTTTAGGGTATTGATTTGAGAACTTTCGCAACTTGATCTTCAATTTGACAGGGATTTGACTTGAATGACTACAATACACTTGGTCTTGTATTGGACGTCGATATTTGAGTTGATATTTGTATACTCTGTTGAAGAACTTGATGAGCAATGACAAACATCTATTCAAGGGCTACATTGATTTTGTTATTGAATTAAGTGATGATAATCGCCCTGAATTTTAGATGAAGACTCCCACAAGCTTTCTTTGTGGACTTCGATTTTCCTTTGGATAATTAACTTGATCCTCTTGTTGCATTTATTCAAGGGTCGTTAAGACGTTTTATTGAATCGAGATTGGATCTTGCTCCAATGTGTTGATGATTGCTTGACCGCTTGGTTTATGTCTTGATGATTATTGAGAGGTGGATTTAAGTATTCTGAACTTGGTGTGGAATTGTGCACTTTTGTTTGAGGTTTAAAATCTCGAGATATGTATTATTGACGTGGTATGGTTAGATTGTGTATTATTTTCCATGTCATCATTTAAATTAAAATGACACGTTTTGACATAACCTATTCAAAACGGTGGTTTCAACTAATTATGAGCTCTCCAATTCTTCCACGTAATTTCTCATACAATAATTGGAAAAAAGCTTTTTATTTTCCACATGCTGCAGTGTGATAGTCCCTGATAAGTGTTTTGAAATCGATATACATGTTAAAATTCCAATTAAATATGGACATCTTAATAGAGAGATTCTATTTATACATCAATTTTTGAGTGTCTTCCACTTAGGTCGACTCACGTTGAACTTTAACCTAAATAGTTTACTGAGTTAACTCCAACATCTTAGTGTCAAACGATGGATTCTAACATGTATTATTGATGGTTGATCACAATATCTCACACAATCCGACATCCTAGTTGTGTCATATGCGACACGAAAGTGCCCATGATTAAGATGTCCGTAGCGACCACGCCAAAAATGCGATGCTATCTCATGATCACGTGACAATTAATGGCACCGCGTAAGCACTTTTGATCGTTGCACATTGACTCTGTCACTATCCGACAATAAATATGTTTGTGTCGGATAACCTTTAACCACAACGTTTTGTTAGTGACTAGAGAAACATGGCACGGCAATTTCTCAGGTCCTGAGGCTGCGAGCTCGTGACACTCTTATGGCCCTTCGTCGTGCTAGTAATTCGCAGACAAATTTTTTATTTTCTTAGTCGGATTGCAAACTTTCCACGAATCATATTATATATGATGACTTTTCGCACTGGAGTCTTCTTAAAAAACAATCTATATTGGACGTTTAGTCTCGTTAACACAAGGGTCTGCGCACGATCTAACGATTTGATGATTTAAACAGAGTACTAATCCTTAAAGTAGGCCAATTTATGTAAAAAAAAACATATAAAGACCAACACAGAACAATTTATATCGAGGTTCACGAAATTATATCCCCTAGGCTAAACATAGTTATCTCTTTTAATGTATTTGACCTCTCTTTCATAAAGCTTATAAACTTTATTAGATGCACTTTGTTATTTATTAAAAAGAAAGTAATATTACCGTAACAATAAAGAAAAAAGACTTTGTTATTATCCCTATATTTTAACTTTAAAAGTTATACGTTGGAAATCTGCAACCGATTTCACATTTTATTTGAGCAAAGCAAAACCTTTTATAACAAAGTGACACATGAATATTACCTTCATAACTTCGTGGCATGGGCATGGCACATGCTGACAAGAGACCAAAACGTATATTCCGTGCACTACTTTGTTATTTTTCACCCACCGTTTCAAGTTTTCATACGATTATGTCATAAAAATAAAGAAAATAGAAAACAAAAATATAAAGAGGGAAAATATAATTCCTTCTTCTTCTTCATCATCCTTCTTCTCCCTCACTCTCTCTCTGATCACTCTGTTAGGGCTTTTCCCCCCAAATTACCCAATTCCCAAATTGCTCAATCAACTCTGTAATTGTCCACCAATTCGATGGTGGAAGCCGGTTTAGACACCGGAAACGGGGGGATAGGTCCCCATTCTAATCCTGTCTCCGGGTTCGAATGCGTCGGCGACCGTATCCGGTTCACGGTGGAGCTGCGGCCCGACGAAACAACTATTGTTTCGTGGAAAAAGCTCGTTAAGGACGCCACTTCCAAAAAGACGCTACATGCTCCTGGCCCGATTGTGCCGGGCCCGAGTGTCGCGGCCCGTGATAAGCCCATTTCTCCGCCTCTTGCTCCTGCAGGGCCTTCTTCGTTGAGGCTGAAACCTATGGAGGGTGACGAGCTGGAGCCGCAAGCTCAGGTTGGGCCGAACCGGTTGAGCAACGTGATTGAGAGAATCGAGCGAATGTATGCGGTATGTTGACGCAATTGTTGCTGCTTTTGATTCTAATTCAGTTTCATGTGAGCTTGTTAGCTTGGTTAGTTTACTGCATGTGGTTTTAATAGAGGTTAACTGTAGACTAGTAATGGAGTTATTGAGCTGTACTACTTGAAAGAACATGTGTAATTCGTTGTGGAAATTATGTAATGTTTGGGTTCTATATATGCTTTCTTTGTCAAGTGAAGTTATCCTGCCTAGTTTTTATATGCTAATTCATTATGTGGGTTGAGTTTATAGCAGCTGTGTGTGTTCTCCATAGATGAGTGTTTAGGAAGGAACACTCTGCCATGCTAATTCATTTTGTGGTTTGCGGTTGGGTGAATACACATGCACTGAATTTCTATAACAGAGATCTGCGTGTCAGTGACGGTTTCGTGTAGGGGACTCTTTCGCTGTCTTGTCGTTTTGCGGTCGGGGGAATGTGCTTCCATTACGACAACTCTTCTGATCTGCACGCGGATGGGTGAAATACCTATTAAATGTCTATTAGGGCACGTGTTTTAATACATTGCTTCACTTGATATATTTTTTGGTAGGAACACTCGTTTGCCTTTTCGCTGTTGTCGTTTTGCGGTTGGGTTAAAGCATGTTATCTAACGCCGTTTATTGTTAATTGCATCTATCTTAATATGTTATTGTGAGATGTGATTGTTCTTTTTGTTATAACATGTGTTCTTATCTGCATGTTGTTCTATGGCCTAGGGAAACGTATCTAAAAAAATCATGAAAGTAAAGGATGGTTGCTAGCTAGGACTGTTGATGGTTTTAGCTTTCACGACATGTATACTCCTTTTGAAAGTTATTAATATTGTTTATGACTTTATGTCGTATACATGGTGGAATTTTCAGGGTAATGGAAGTAGTGATGAAGAAGATGTTGTTCTAGATGACAAACCTGACGATGATGAGTATGATACAGAGGATTCTTTCATTGATGATGCAGAATTGGTAAGTGCAGCTTCTTTACCAGTTAGATCTATTGCACCACCATGACTTCATACTATTCTTTTTCATCATCCCCACCCCACCACCACCAAAAAAGAAAGAAAAAAAAGGAAAAAGAAGGAGGTTGACGGTGAGGCAGAGGGAGACAAATTATGTTTGTGTGCTATTTGCATGGTTGGTTAACAAATTTCAACTTTTGCAGAATGACTACTTCCAGGTTGATAACTCAGCTATTAAGCATGATGGTTTTTTTGTTAACCGTGGGAAATTGGAACGCATGTGAGTTTATTATGGTTTCATTGCTACGACGTGCTTGTACATCTTCGTGCACTCAATATTTTTCTGTTAACATTAAGTGCAAAAGTTTGATGGTTGTCATTGCTGATAAATGTGACTAGGCAAAATGATTTTGAGTTATGTTTTTCTTGGAACCAGCTATGAATTTTGTCCGAGTCTTCGCAGTGGATAATATGTAGAACTAAATTATATGGTACTTTATATTTATATATTGTAGTACTTGTCTTAATAGTTTGTTTTGATATTATGCAATCATATTCTTTGCGATCTTCAGTTTTACCATGCCCTAACCTCCCTGTGCGTACAAAGAGTCAATGTCCAAAGATACACACATTACCAACACCATAAGATCAAGCATATGAGTTGTTGTCAGTTGTCATTGTAGGAAATGAGGGCTTCTTTGAACAACAAATAAAGACATAATTGATACTTGTCTGTAATTTTCTGAAGTTGTAGCTTGTCTTGAGATACTTCATATCCACATTCATTGTTAACATGCATATTGCTCTATAATCCTGGGGTTTCACTTTTAGTTGCACCTGTTCAAACTTCTCTTTTTTCTCAACTTATGAACAATATATTAGTTGTTTGCGTCTGTAACTGAATAAAATAGAGCTTTCAGACAACAAATAAAGACGTCATTGCTACTTGTTCACTTAATAAGTCATTTTTCGTTAACATGCTTATTGTTCTATAATCCTAGGAGTTTCACTTCTAATTGAAACTGTTTAAACTTTCTGTCTGAGACTCGTGAACAATATATTAACTGTTTAGCGAGTGTTTCTGGATGAAATTTTGGTATCTGTTTGTTTTTAGTTTGTCTTGCTCTTCTTAGCATTCACTTTTAAATTCTTGCAGTGAACCTACTGTATCCACAAACGAGCAGCCGAAGAAGAGGAGACGAAAAGATATGATAAAGGGGCAGAGCGGGAGTGATGATGGACACAATCCGGTTAAGCAATTAAAAGTTGCTAATAAAAGTAGAAAAATATCATCTGCGGACAAAAATATGAGTAACCCCCCACACAGAGTTGCCGTACCAAATTTGAACTATGATGGCATGCAGATTCAGGCTACCCAGGAAACTGCTGCTGGAGTCTCATCAAATAAGAAGTCTGCTGCTAAAATTGCTGGGAGTCCATTTGGACCTGCAAATGTTAATGCCATGAGGCAGGACAAAGCTACTGACCAGCAGAAAAGTGGAGTATCAAAGAACCAAAATGTTAAGAAAGAGAGTGGTCAGCTCCAAGACACTGCTGGTCAGAGGTCAAATCTCAGTAAATCTCATTCTGGAAAACAGCTGAATATTGCTACTGAGCCAGATCAGTTAATTCAACAGAAAGAAAAAAGTGGGCTTGTTGAACGATTTGATCTTAATGCACCACCAAGCAGGGACCAATTGCCGTCTCCGGTGAGTAATCGCACCTCTAGACACTGACATTATATCTTATAAGTCTTCACTTATATCTGAACTGATCCGGGAATTTAAATTTTAACATTTACGTGCTACTTAGTGCGCTGCATATCATTTGCATAATTTCTTGTCTTTCTAACCCCCTGCCCTCGACCATCCCTAGTAGTAGCTAGCATGGTTTGTTATTGATCACTGAAGAATTTGAACTTCTCGTATGTTGCAGTGCGATTCACCTCTAATAATTTGTGGAGTAAAGTTTGAAGTATGAGTACTTTAAATCCTATTGCAACTAAGATTTTATTCCCTCCGCCCCAGGAAAAATGTCACATTTGATTTTGGGTACGGCGATTAAGGTACTGTGTGGTAGTTGGGATAAAGTGCCATAGGTGTAGAATATGCTAAAAATGAAAGTAGGATATTCGGATTGGGACAGATTAAATGAAACATATGACATTTGACAGTGAGAGGATTTTCTGTCAAGATATCGGGGGCTTTCTGACCTTGAGGATTTAATTCGGTACAGGGGTTAGGCAAAGAATTTTTCAGATGATGGGGTGATCCCACTTCACCCTCGGCAATACATGGACACACTCGGTGTTAAATAAAAAATATCTTTTGTTTGTAATTCGTATATATCATTTTGTTTCCATAATAACTAAGGGAATAACTCAACAGTTTGTCGAGATATAGATGATATTGATACCATCTATCATTCTAATCACAGCTCTGTAACTGATTATCCACTCAGAAAATGTATAGTTTGGTTTTGTACTTATTGTGTCTGTATTTGCTGAAAAAGAGAACTGCTGTTTTGATAAGCATCTATGTTTGCTTTTTCCCCTTTTCTATTTTATTTCCTTTTCCTTTTTTTTTTCTTTCTGATAACTCCCATCTTCTCTGTACAGAAGGCTCCACTCATCCAGAGAAGGGACGGATCTGCGATTAGAACAAAAAGTACCATGCTTGAAAAGGCCATCAGAGAATTAGAGAAGATAGTTGCAGAATGTATTTTACTACTTCCACCAAAATATTTGTTCTTTGTCTTTCCTTTTTAATTAAACTGCATCTTTGACCCTGTCATTCATTTGTTCTTGTGTATTGTGGGATGAAAACAACAGCTCGGCCACCATCTGCAGAAGTTCAGGATCCTGATAATGCATCTCAGGCCGTGAAACGGAGGCTTACACCTGAAATTAAGCAGAAACTGGCTAAAGTAGCTAGAGTCGCAGTAAGAGATAGTTGGAATTTGCTAGTTTAATCTACAGAATTTATCTTTTTTCCGTATGACCTTTCTTTGTGTTTTCCTTCATTTAGCTTTGTCTGAGTATAACTTGAAGATTTATTCTTTCCGACTCTGCAGCAATCTGGCTATGGGAAAATACCAAAGGACCTTCTTAATCGTCTAATGAGCATTGTTGGTCATCTGATGCAACTTAGGACACTAAAGGTATCCTCATATATTTTGCTAAGGTTTGATTTGTGAATACTGCTGATATTTGCTCTTTCACATAGGATTAATTCTGAATGTTTCTAGCTATTAGTCGTTCTTGGATTGAAGAAAAGAGAGATGATGAGAGACCAATTAGAATGAGTACAAGAGACAGGACAGAATGACAGTTCTGATTTTTGAAATTTTGTGGTCATATATCTGAGCTTGGGAGTAATCTAGAATATTTTAGGATAAATTGAAGTGGAGACTTCTAGTAGGTATATATACGAGACTAAACGGACAATTAAGCTTCCATCATTGCAATAAATTAGGTTACGATGCATGAACGTGAAGAGGAAAACTGAAAAGTGAACCAATTATCTTCATTTTCTTTTTCAAATAATGAGTCACTCCTCGGTCACTTGTTTTTAACTCACGGTCCGCTTGCATAGTTGTCCTAGTAAAAATAAGCATGTCAATGAGAATCTTTTGGTTCCGCGCGTCCTCAATTGTTGTTAAAAGTAGCAGGTCCGACGAACCATTTACCTAACAATACGCATTTAGGGTTCCATAATTCAGGTTTTGTGTGTTCATTTCCTTTATTTATTCATTCATTTTTTATACATATTTATTATTGTAATTTGAAAGTTTATTGGTGAATAGGGAACCGGTTTAGAGAGCGAAGGGGAGAGGGGTTAATTTTGATTATCGTGTTGCAATCTGGCTCTTTCTCATTTTTCCATAATGATTTTCATGTTTCTTTTACTTGTCTTATCAATCAGTTATTGTATTGGATATTTTTAATAATAACAGTTTAGCTGTTTGGTTGATTTACATCTGTTTTGGGTGTCAGAGAAATCTCAAAGTCATGGCCAGCATGGGATTGTCAGCTAATCAAGAGAAAGATAATCGAGTGCAGAAAATTAAACAAGAAGTTGCAGACATGGTTACTTTGTGTCTTCCCTATTTGAATTCTAAGGTATGGTTAATGATTCCAGCCGAATGGCCGGTTATTATGGAGTTACTTTTCAGTATATATATTGAAGAAGCGTGCCTCTGGGTACTGTATTTGTGTCTATCCTTCTGAAAACTACCTCTGGACTGAAAACAACATTTTCTCCACAGCAGAAAACCAGCACCACTTTTCTCTGCTATATCTAATATAATACCTGGTATTTGACATGTTTTGCAGTTGGAACAGCAAACAGCAATCTCAGATGATTTCCAAGAAGCTGGTCCGGAAGAGAGAGAAGCCATGAGACTGAAATACTACATGAATGATGGATTGGAAAACAAGATGTGTGAGCTATATGATATTTATGTTGAGGTACAAGTCTGATTTGCCAGTGGCATAGATTCTTCTCCTACAAGCTACCTTCATTCTTAAGAAGTAGATAGAATCTGCACTGCTAGCTGATCTCATAATTTTTTTCTTTGTTTCCAGAGATTGGAAGAACATTCAGGCCCACCAATCAGAAAGTTGTATGAAGAGGTAAATGCACATTTCAATGCAGAGTTTTTACTTTATGCACCGATTGTAGAAAGTTAATAGTATGTTATCTTAAAAAATATACGGGGATGGTGGATTACAAGGAATTGGAAAATAATTACTAGTAATAATTAATATAAGAGACACCTAATCCGTTAGGGCATTGCAATGCGGATAGTAGCTTGCTATCTGCTCTTGAAGTATAGTGAGATTATATAAAATGTGATATATTATCATTATACCCAACAAATTCAACAAATTTTAATCTATTGACAACAAAACATGAGAATGAACGTTGTATAAATGATTGATATACTGTTTACAGCAACCGTAGATTGAGTACTAGCTAACTGTAGCACATGAACCATATGTAAAACACAAGTGTATACTTTGATTTTCCATTGTACTTTAGTACCCTAGTTCATTAAAGGAAAAGTAATTGGGTTTCTAATAGAGGAATACGAAAGCAAATGTTAAAACTAAGTTCTCCATCATTTTGTGTGGAAGGAAGGCTTCTGGAGTATTATTGGCTTATTGCATCATTTTTGAAAAGTTTTATTGATTCAAGATTTATGGTACCTCGATTATTTTCAAGGGGATATTTTGGTTATTAAGTAAAAACAATAAAAACTAAGGTTTATTGAACACTGCGCCAAGTGTATACTACTGAGCGTAGCATGTACACACCACCCTGTAGTCTGTTGCTGCTGCTGCACAACATGGCAACAAAGTCGTGTTGCAAGTACTATGCTATGCGTTAGAGTGCACACTAAATACTGATACCTAAAACAAAATAAGGTTTATTTGTCACTATCCGTGAAAGTTCATGGATTTTACTAGCAAATGTCATTGCTAACTGAAACTATGAAAGTACAGTAATATATGGTGCTATCAGCTATGAGAGGTCGGACATATTGCTATGTTCTTTTGCATTGCCATTTGACTCTATAGTTTATTGGTTACTTCTGTCGCATACATTACTTGGTGGAGACTTGAAGATACTGAAAATATGTATGTGGAACTAGTGATGAAGTTTTTAATATTAATCATCATCCTATCGCTATAATAGTTGTTAAATGTATAAAGAATACTTACATGTATCTTTCTTAATGCAGCTTGCAGCAATGTGGCCCGGCGGAATCATGGACGCAGATGGAGTTAGACGGGCCATAGGCAGAGCAAAAGAGCGGAGGAAGGTACTTAGCAGTCAACGGAAGGTAAAATTGTAGTTATCATTCGTAATAATGCTTTATGTTCATAAGTAAAAGTCTGAAGACATATCTTTCATGGGTGTTCAGCTATTTGGTAAATTGCACAAAGAATGCTAAAATATCCAAATTGTTGCAACTAAGGTGCAAAACTATTTCTTTTGGCACAAAGCGTGCTGAACATATGTTTTCTTTGTGGTGAACTTGTGTTCTTTTACAATTAACATAGCCATTCCCAAATATATTTAGGTAGAGGAGTTATTTCCTCTCTGGAAAACTTAATTTTTAATCTAGTGTACTACATTCTCCGTCCCAGATCAAGCATCCATTTTAGTTTATCTTTACTTTTAGGATTAATTGTAGGAAAGTACATACTTAATGATTATACTTCAACAAAAAAAAGAAAAGAAAAAGATTTAGGATTAATTTTTAGTGAAATGGACCGTTAAAAATGTCAATGAAACCGAATGAGAAACTTTGACCAGGATGGAGGAATTACTACTCAACATGCCTCGGAGTAGGAACAACTAGATGAATATATACATCATTGTGCTTGTCTGCTTTGGCAGTTCTTTGTTCTTTTGACATTAACATGCCATTTATATAAATTATTGATATACTAGCTTCCTTTGGCTTAAAATGTATAGTGTATAGAAGAAGATTGCTGATTACATGAATATATGTGCTACAAGTACACTATTTGTTTCTGCTTGCTGGGCCAGAAGAATATTTACATGTATATACTGTTTTTCGTTCATTTACCATAGATTCTGTTGGATCCATTGTACACTGGCACTTCTATAAATAAATTGTCTAATCTCCTTAATTGAACTCTGCCATTTTTCTCTGTTGAAGTAAAATGATGTTCATGTAGTTTGTTTCGTGAAATCTGCACGCACCATTTCTATGTTAAATTTAATTTCGGGAATACTTCTGGTTTATTAGGCTGGAGAGACTATCAGGAAGAGGACACCTAAAGTCCAGTTGGCTGTTGCTAATGCTGCTCAGGCATCTTTTATTCCTGGTAAAAGTGTTTTGGATTCTCGTGATCCTGGTCTAACTTTGACAAACAAGCATGTTGCCGGCGCTGCCTCGAGTTATACTGATCCTCTCTTGAAAAACATGCTTAGCATGGAGAAATTGAAGCAAGAGAAGGTTAAAGGGGGTTCAAGCAGCACTGATCCCCTTATGAATATTTCTTTGAAAAATATTCTTAGCATGGAGAAACTGAAGCAAGAGAAGGGCAAAGGGGGTTCAAGCAGCACTCCTATCCCTGCAATTCCAATTAATGTGCTGCCAAAAAAGAAAGTGAAGAAGAAGCCACAAGTTAACTCAGTTGAAGCTCAATTTCGCCTTGAAAATGTTGTTGCACAGTCAGATGAAAGGTATATGCTGCCGAAGCATTCTGCTGCTGCTGCTGTTCCGGTAATGAAACCCACTCTTCAACCAGGCTCGGACGGCCTCCTTTAGTTTTCCTTGTGGATCATCTATACAACCAATTTACATAGTTCTGTGAAGATAATTTGACTTTTGCCTCCTAAGATATTTCCTTATGTAACTTTGTAGTGGATTATAGCGGCTGTTGCTTCCTTTTTTTTTTTTTTTTTTTTACCTGACTTGGATTTCATAGTTATAGTAGCGGATGTTGATTACTTCTTTTGTTTTGTTTTGTTTTTGTTTTTTTTTTTTTACTGGACGTGGATTATACATGACTATTAGCTGAGTAGGGTTGTCTATAATCTCCTGGGAAGCCATCCATATCTGGTTTTATTACTTTATACTCAGATCTTAGTTCAGTCTGTGACTTGTAACAACCTTAGCTGTGTTAATTTTAATTGATGTCATCATTTATGTACAAAGTGGCAAAGAACATGTAGTGCAAGTTAGAATAAGTGGAGTACTTCACTAGTAGTAACGTTATGGTGAACTATTTCTAATAAGAGAAGAGTATAACTTGCATTCAACATTCGAAATGCTACAGTGAGATTTAAGGCCTGGAGCCTGGTAACTTCAACGGAACAGGATAGTAGGTTCAGATTCGACATTTCACAGCGATGCCAATTCTCTGGAGCTTCGTGGCAAAAGACTTCCATCTCTTTGAAAATCCGATCCAAATTGACATGCTGAGCTGCACCTATAAAGTTGACACAGAGACAAGTAGAATAAGCAGGGAGCTCCCCTTCAATGTTGAATTGGAAAGTAAATTTGGTATATAGAAGTGACAAACAAGTAGAGCAAGTAGGGAGCTCCCTTCAGTCCAAGACGTGACAGGAAGAACTGAACTCGGCTCCTGCATCGTCCGATCAAGAACACATTGACCTTATACCAATCAATCGTGAATGTATTCGTGAACGGACGAGTCAGCAGCTGTGTTGTAGGCTCTCAGAGCTGCCTCGGACTGGACTGAAGGGAGCACCCTAAACCCATGTAACAAAATGCAAGGAATTAACACATAAATATAAATGTATGCTACAAGCTTTGAGACTTGAATCTCTGAATCTAAGTGGAAGATTGAGTTGGGAGGCATATATAATAGTATAAGTGAGTGAGCATAAACATATGCATGTGAACATTGAAAAGGCAAGAGACATGAAGATAACATGTGGGCTTTAGAAAGGATTAGCAGCAGACACCAAAAGATATGTAAACAGTAACATAATCTCCAATAGTTGATGTCTTGATGATGATTTGAGGTTTGAAAATATGGAAAAGAGGACGAAACTGTGCACTTATTTATCATGGATCTAGTCAAATGACTTGTAGGGCTGGCCGGCAGCTGGTGCCTAGTTATATAGAGTAAACATTAAGCACGTTACCTGGAAAACAAATACTAATTATTTGAACTTCCGTTCCTTCCGTGAAGTATAATTTTATTAAGTATTTTTCCGGTGTAGTATATGATTAATTGTATTCACAATCGATATGGATAAATTAAATAGAACTTGGGGTTCAGATCGAACCACGTTTTACGGCTTACTTTTACTACTTGAGTAATTGATTGAAATGAGAAAGATGATGACTGCATGCATGTCATATTCATTCATGCGCGCAGGGCTGGCATGGTTATGTTACAGTGGGTGGATGAATGCTCATGGAAAGTGATTGTCTGTTCGCAACTACTCATCATCAAACCCAACATTTTAGCCCTACCAAATACCAATGTCCCTAAGTTAATAATTAAGAATATATAACATGGGAGTTAAATAATTAAAAACTCCACCACATTTTTCGTAGTGTAAAGTAAATGCAGGCTCTTGTGAAACAAGTTTGAGTTTATCGGTTTTCAAGTAGATAGGTTGCGGTATGCTGGTCCCACAAATCAACACATGTATTTTTCGATAGTGTGTCAATTACTGTTAAAGTTCCTCCACGATAATAACAAAGTCGACTTTGTAGTTTTTTGGCATTATTTTTCAAAAACAAAGGTACCCCTGATTTCTCCCCTGAGTTTATTTTCATAAGAATTCCTATTTTATAATTAAATAAATATTTTCACAAACAAAACTTTCTTAAAATCGTTGGGCTGAAGGAGAGACAGATTGACAGGCCGCGTGGATTAATTGGGCTGTAGGTGCAAATCGTTTTGCTTACACCACCCCAATACATAATCGCAGGCAGCCGTAGCATGCATGAATGAGTGGGCTCAAATCCTGGGCTGGGCCGACACTGGGATAACTGGCTTTGTTATTATTAATTTCAGATGCACCATTTTATACCTGTTATTTCTTGTACAATTCAGTTAAGATTTATAGTTCAGAGAAAAATAGTAGAGCCGGAATCTGTTATCGAGATGTTAGATTAGATTCGACTTAACAGTTAACACACTCATAAATTGATCAAGTGCGGCATAGATTAATGAATTATTTCCTTGTTAATTTGAGAAAACGAGATAATACCTGGAGAAACATTGGAGAAGGAAAGAATCATTCGGCCTATTGGATGATATTGCTTAAAGCGTGGTTACATGCACGGATAAAACAGTGAAAACGTAAAGATAAGCGATGAATGAAATTACTTGGAACTTGGTAAGACTAAAATTCAGTCTGTACGCTACTAAACGTGAGCGTATATTATATTCTATGTTGTGCCTGTGAATATGCTGAATGATGGATAGTGAATAGCGATGATGGTCGAGATAAGCAAGAAACAGGCCTTGCTTTTCCCACTTTCATAGTAGCATACCTTAATTATTTATTTTTATTAATTAATTATTAAGATTGTAATGATTCTTTTCACATGTTAGTTAATGTCATATTGTCATGTGAACAAGGTTGGGTTGAGTAAGTTTCATGAAAATCAATCTTTTCTAAATATCAGGAAAATTAATA
>JAQRGC012084844.1:0-14055 GCA_028659135.1 Plantago lanceolata
AAACATATACTACACATAAAATATATTACACTTAAATATATAATATTTTTTAAAAACTTTTTAATCAACTATAGTAGAGAATTTAGAGTTACCTCTTCCTCATTTTTCACTTCTGATATCTCACAACTCACAAGAGCTGACAAGAGGTCGTGATTGGTTTTGCCAAAACACGTCGAAAACACGCTTTGACCGTCCAAAACACAGCGCTTGGTTTGATTTGGAGCCTGCGTTTTTCGATTTTGGGGCTGCCCGAAAATTTTTACTTTTTTTACTGTCTGTATTCGAAATCACCGTTGTGGCTGCGATTTTCATCCACTGGTACCCCCCCCGGATTCGAAATCACACCCATGCATGTGATTTTCAGTTTCTGTTCATACCAATTTTGTCCCTCTGGAGCAACACATATTACATACATTGTCCCTGCAAATCTAGATCTAGATTGGGAGGCCATATAAATAGCTCCCTTGTTACGTACTATTCTTCTTCTCCTTCACCAGTCGAAGAATTTAGGTGAGACGATTTCCTTCTTCAATCTTTGAATTCATTCTTCGTCAATTTCTGTTTCTGGGTAACTTACACTTTGTTGGTCTGAATCAATATGCAGAATTGAAGAAGCTCGTTGTTGCGTGTTGAATCAGGAAGGTAAAGTTGTTGTTTCTTATGGCTTTTTCTTCTTCGTTTTTATGTTTGTGAATGAGTAGGGAATGTGACAGGTTTTGAGCATTTATGATATAAGAATGTTTGTCTTTTGATTTTGTTTTGTAGCATTTATTGTTCAGAATCTTTGTTAGAGTATTAAAGGCATGAAGTGAATGCTCATGTGTGTTGTTAGTTTAGCTTAGTATAAGTATGTTTTAGTCATCATTATGTAGATTCACTGTTGCTAATGATGCTTAACAGTATGCTTAACCCTCTATACAGTACATGTAGTAAGCTAAAGTTTTCTTCGTATTTGAAGATGAATGATGATGACAGGCGTGTTGGTTTGCTGCGAACTTACTTCATGATTAATTTAGGGATGATGCTTGCATTCTTTTGGTACTACACTAGACATGTTAGAGAACGAGTCATTCGTAAGCGTAAGAGAGCACGTAAGTATACTATCAAAGGCAAAAAAGGCAGTCAGAGAGCATATATGAAGAGATTGACATTGTTAAATGATGTCGACTGTAAAAACTCGCTTCGAATGAACAAATCATGTTTTTTGTCTTTCTGTAACTTACTGGCTGATAAGGGAGGATTGAAGAGTTCTATGCATGTTAGTTTGGAGGAAAAAGTAGCTACATTTCTAGCTGTGATAGGGCATCACACAAAGCATCGTGTAGCTATGTTTGCGTTTAGACGATCTGGTTGGACTGTTAGTATATATTTCAATCAAGTTCTGCAATGTGTATTGAAATTGCATAAGTACCTTCTCGCTCCTCCGGTCCCAATTCCAGATACATGTGTGGAAGAACCTTGGTGTCACTTTAAGGTATGATTTCTTTATTTACTTACACTGTGAATATTTTGTATGAATCGAGAAATTCATGTTGCAGTGACATAAAACATAGTTATTGTAAAACTGCAGGGATGCTTAGGTGCTTTGGATGGCACCTACATTAAAGTGAAGGTTCCTGTTACAATGCAAGCAAATTACCGGAACCGCAAAGGGTTCCTATCAGTGAATGTGCTTGGAGTATGTAACCCTGATATGAAGTTTATCTATGTGTTGACTGGATGGGAAGGGTCTGCTGCGGATAGCCGAGTATTGAGAGATGCAATGCGGAGGGAGACATATGCTTTTTCAGTCGAAAGAGGTTCTCAACTTAGTAATTCCAAATGTCATTACTTTTGGTATATATAGTTTAGATACTGACCATGTGAAGTAAATATTTTGTTCCCAGGAAACTACTACTTGGTTGATGCAGGGTATATGAATGCCCCTGGTTTTCTTCCTCCTTTTAGGAAGACAAGATACCACATCAAGGAATGGAGTAATTGTAACATGCAACCCAAGAATGCAAAAGAGTATTACAATTTGAAACACTCACAAGCTAGGAATGTTATTGAAAGAGCGTGGGGATTGCTGAAGAAAAGATTCGGTATTTTGCGGGAGCCATCGTGCTACCCTTTAGATACGGCTAATGATATCATATTAGCCTGCTGTTTGGTGCATAATTATCTTCGAGATATTGCTAGTGATGATCTACTAGAGAATGAGAAGGAATTGCCAGTTGATCCGTTATCTGTTAACAATGATGATGAGTATGAGGACTTTGAATATGTCGATGATGATGACAGTCAACCAATTGATGTGTTAAAGAAGTGCCCTTTGTGGAAGCAGTACCGTAGAAATCTTGCCAGTTTAATGTTCCTGTGGTACAAGAGGCGATATATCCGGAGGAATAATGGAAGACGTAGAACACGTACTTAGTGTGACATCATATGATTGCCCTGTTTTCTGGTTTTCAAAGACCTATTATTGTTTTGATTCGTGTAATATGAATGCACGTACTAACGAGTGACAATTATGTATTGCATTTTGGCTTGTTTGTTTTGTTTGACAGTTTGATAATTTAATATGCTAGATTGAATGTTATGATTTGAATACTAGTTTATCGTGAAAGTTATTAGGCTTCGTATGTTTGTCACGTGTTATTTTCCTTGATCAATGTGAATCCTTATGAATTGTTATACTTTTGTAGATGTTGATCGATGACGAAATGTTGGCCTTTGATAGTCAGTTCCAGGAAAGCCAATTTGGTGATTTTCATGTGCCTGAAACTCAAATGCCTTTCACAGAAAGTGATCCAGCAAGTGCTTATCTTGGAGATGATTTCAATTGCTTTCCTGGAGGCAAATGGGTTGGTGCATCGAAACCTGATGCGACTCCATTCCCTGAAACTCCATCAAATGGTCCAGCTGTTATTGGAAATGCTAAGACGAGGAAAGTTTGTGCTACTAACCGGCGTAAGAAGAGTGCACCGGTGAAAACTAAGTTTGCTAAAGTTCCTGATCCACCTACCAAAGAAGCTGATGAAGAGAAAAAGAAAACAAGAAAGTGGAGAGATTGTGAAAAAGAGGAGTTGCTTGTTGCTATGCGTAAAGCGAAGAAGGCGGGTTTGAAAAGTGATCAAGGTTTCAAGTCCGGTGGTTTAAACTTCTGCAAAGAGCATTTGGAGGAAAAATTCCCTGGATGTGGAATTATGGTAACTCCCCACATCACTAACATTGTCAGGCAATGGAAGGATAAACATAAGGAGCTATTGCTTATCAAAGGCCGCAGCGGGAATTTCTGGGATCACAAGAACTTCAACTTTTCTGAATGTCCAACTGACCTTTGGAAAAAATTAACTAAGGTATGTTGCTGTATATTTTTTGGTTTTATGAACAAGTTCATCGAGTTTTTCAATTATTACATGCTTATAATGAATTACTTATGTACGTATGATTATGATTTAATGTTGTAGTTGTGATTCAAACAGGACTTCCCGAAGATGGAAGGGCACAGGTGCACTTGTTGGCCATATTTCGAAGATTGGTGTGAAATATTTGGAACAGACATTGCTACTGGAAAATACTCTAAAGCTTTTGGTGAAGCTGCTAAAAAAATCTGTGCAGCTGACAGACTTGGTCTAACTTCTGAAGAACTTGGTGTTGACTATGAGTTGGGGCCAGATGATGAAGAGGATGAGGAGGTTGATCAACCTGAAACTCAACTTGAAAGTGACACTGAAGTTGAGAAAGATGGTCTATCTCAGCCTGTAAAGAAGAAGATACGATCACACATTCCAAATATTGTTGAGGGGGATGTAATTCCTAAGAGAAGAAAGATCAGAGGAGTTACGGAAGCTGATGATGCTTTCTTCGACATGATGGATGGTTTCATTCGTGTCAGTAACGAAGCATTATCTAATTTCCAAGCTCCCCGTAATCAGGGTACAAGTTCAGTTGTCTTGGAAGATGTATCTCAAGAAATGGATCAACTTAACCTTGCTTTGAATCGATACACCGGCCTTACTTCTGACTATAGGGTTATGATTGGGCTAAAGCTATCAGCTGACACTAATTTGAGAAAATACTTCTTGAAGATGTCGGAGACGGACCAGTACACTTATCTCAGCCTCCAGCTTAAGGAGTTGTCTGGGAGTTCTGATGTTTAAGGTTGGAACCGAGGTATCTTACGAGATCATCCAATGGACCAGTGCTTTGGCAGTCCACTAAAATGTTTTGATAAGAACTAGATATTTTTGATTATCTTGAAAGCTTCGTATCGTTTTGGTTATCTAGTTCTACATTAGGATTGAAATGTTGGATGATGAATGTAAGAGCTACTGTGTTCCACTTCTTTTGGTGTTCCTTTTAATGAATCTTTTTTCTATTGTGTCACTTTACTTGTCATGACTTCATATTTCAGAGCAGCATGAACACATTATCTACTGCAAATTCTTAAATTCATTCAAGCAATCCCTCTTCACTTTGTTACACATACACTGGAAAATTAAATGCATGAAATGGAAATTGGAGAACATAGACAACAAACACAAGAAGCATAAAAGTTTATGTGGCAGGGATTGTGAATTAGGAGAAAATCAATTCTCATTTTTCCTTCTTAACAGTGATCACTCCAATTTCCTTGGATTTTTTCTCCTTGTCAGCTGCAGTATTAGTAGAAGATGAACCTCCAGGTGAATGACAAGTAAAATCCAGAATTATCTTTCTTTTTGCTGCACTTTTTTCTGCACTTGCTCTTCGACCTGCTAACCATGCCTCCTCCGTTCCAATCTCGAAACCAGGGGAGCTCAGTGTTGGGGACGCAAAGTGTAGACCTATTTGAGCAGATGGAGAACCAATACCAAGATTCCACCCACCTGCAGAGGGGCTGGAAGTGTTGCTTGGAACATGTAGTAGTGGAGTTTTTGGTGAACCAATTGAAATTTCAGGAAGGCCATTAAACCTCATGACATTCATCATCCTCTGGTCAGATGACTCAGTAGCAGAACTGATCTCAAGCGTGTCGGAAGCATATTCTCCATGGTAGCCATCGAAAATAGTAGCAAGATCTTCCCACATCGGATCAGCGACGAGAAAGTACCAAGAGCACCTCTCGTCTCTCTGCAAAATCATATTTTAAGTGTATTAGATTTTGAAAATAAAATTCCCAGATGAACACTATAAAAAATATGAACGCAATTATGAATCCAGAATTAGCACTTACCCCTAGCAGTTTCTCCCATAGGCAGTCGTCGCCATCGAACTTGTTGTTAACGAAGTCGTACTTCATCCCCGGCTCATCCATGATCCTGTTAGTAACACAATGCCTCTCATGTAGCTTCTGGATCACTTCAACCACCTCGTAAGCACAATACTCTTTCTTAAACTTCGCATTCAAAGCACTTGTGACAACATCGACTCCGTAGTCGACATGAATTGGCCATCTCCAAAGATCACGATCAGTTGCCAATCTCATCAAAGAGTAAACCACAAACTCAACATGTTCCTTGGGGAAACTGCTCTTATAGAAGATCAAGGACTGAGCCTTAAGAGCATTCTCACCAAGAGTAGGAGCCATTTTTTTTTTTTAATATTGTAGTTATGAATTGTTTGTTGAGTGATTTTGCAAGTGTAAACCACCTTTATTTATAGACATGCTAAAACATATGGATTGGAGTTAATGTCCTCAACCACCATTCGAACTACCAAATACTGTTGGAACGATAAGATTTAGCGAAAGTATTGATTTCTAAGTTTTTTCGTTCGACCTAAAATAACATGTCAATTTATACGAATATTTGAGTTCAGACGGTAATTCCATGCAAATACGATCTTCACTTTTTCATTTTTTGCTTTCAAAAGTCATACGATATCGTATAAAAGAACGATAAATACTTCAAACGTATGACCACATATTCGACAATTGCGTACTACAAGATAATGTATCGATATGCTAGAAGTAAATACGTAATTCTTGAGTTGTTGAACCTCAATTTATTGTGGTAAGATATGATTTACCACATGCACTGAAATTCAAACTTCTGCAAAGAAAGATTTGAAGTAACCATTTTCCAAGATTGAAGAACACTGTTGTGATTTTCAGTTTCTTATTCCAACCATAACAAGTACATATCATAACTTCACAATTCAATGAATGTTGCTCCATGTTCTTCACTGTTTTACTGCAGCTTTCAGACAACAATATTAGAGGTGATTGTTATATGAACCATAAACATTGATCCAAAATAGAGTTGAAGTTTCTGAACAGAATTCAGATACAAATACCAAAACAAGTAGACATACGCATTCTAGAGTCATTTCAACTTGATCATACAAGTTCAGCATAGCATAAAACATAACAACATAGTAGATGTAGGATTAGCGATTATACGAAATAACTTAATCGAATTCCTTTGGTACGAACACAAACGGCTTCCCTGTGCCTTTGGGTGGAGACCCTTTCAAGATATGGTACTTCCCCCACCACATGGTTGGAACTTCCATCATGAATCCCTTTGAGTTTTCTGGATCAAATGGAACAGAGCGATCGAGAGGGATCTTAGGCTTCACTTCTTCATCAATGTACCACCTTTCACCGTAAAGTTCCTGCCTCCGTATCTCCTTCTCACCTTGGTTTGTGAAATCCTTATGCATTTCCTGGCCTATGTAATGAATATCCAATGCTCTAAAAGGCTTGTCAATTACAGGGATAACTCTTGGTAGCCAGTAAGAGAAAGCTTCCTTCCCTATCTTCAACTCCCCAGGTTTCCTTATGATCTCACAATCTTGCATATACACACGAGCAATCCACCTGTTGTATTGATTAGCATTAGCCCACATATCATCCAGTTTGTCCTCACTTGTGATTGGAACCAAGCCACCTGGAAGTTCAACATCATAAGAATGGAACCACATTCTAGCAGGGAGCAACACATTTGGTATGAGCACCATTTGAGTGAACATGAACAATTCTGGGAGCTGGAAATTATCTGGATCAACATTGTGGATGTAACGAACCATTCCACCTTCGTACACCACTTCTTCACCACCATTTACTCTCGTCCACCTCCCACCAATATGAACCTCAATGGACCTGAGGTGAGCAGGGTGACCTAAAAGAACAAAAACATTTAAGTTAAGCATCATAAATCCTAGCCAGAGAACAACCAAAACCAGATATGAATCATACACATGCTACTTTTACAAAGACAGAGCATTTGCATATTAAAAGGTTGGAGCATAGCAAAAGCACCATGATGAAGTTACAGCTTCACATTCATTGATTTTACACCTTCACCATAGGAATAGGCATGACCAACACAGTTTACAAGTTGTACAAAGTTCACATTCATGAAACTGTTATAAAGACAAGCATGAAAAGAGTAAATATAAACACTTGAGAAGAACAAATATGTCCAACCTCGATAGGGAAGTCCTTTAAAAGGGGTAAGAATTATCACCTAAATTAACACACTTCAATTTCATTATTCGTAAAGAACAAGCATATAACTGCTAATGTGAAGCTTAAGAATAACAAATTTCAACAACAAGACCCCTAAATTTTACTTCTTCTTTTGTCACATAAAACTCAGTTCAATACTAACAATGCCAGTTCGATCATGGAGTTTAAATCAAAGCTAAACAACCTTATCTATACCTTCTTATACTCTATTAAAGTTCATAGATTATGATTACAACAAAAACCCCTAAATTCATACAAAAGCAATCATACAAGGTTAAACCCTAAGTAATTGAAACAGTACAGGCTACTTAATCAACTGAAGAACAAGTTAAAGCTTCGAACAAAATAATGTAACACAATAACAAATTACAGAGAATGACAGAGCTAGGTGCCGAATCAAATACCCTTTGGTTTTCTTGGACCTTTGGTTGGTCCTCGTCGGAGAGGGAAAGGTGTCCCTGGTCCTGTTCCATTTCCTTTCCGCCCAACCACCTGACCTTTCCCACCGGAAAATCCACCGACAGCCGAAGAACCTGCAACATCCGTCGCCATTTTTTCTTCTCTCTTGAGTTACTGTTGTTGCTTTTGAGAAGCTATGATGATTATGAGTAGTTGTTGTAATATTTTAATGAAGTGAGATACTGTAAGTTGTCTGAATCTGTCCTTTCATTTGCCCGTTTTTGGCACCAATTGTTGAACAGTATGATGAGTGCATGGGGGATATTTAGTAGATTTTCCTACCATATCTCTGTTTTGTCCTTCTTTCCTTTGCAGCAGATTAGTTCTAATATCATCATTTCCAATTTGAATGATTTAGGGACTTTATAATATAAAAAGAATTTTTAAAGTTTACTATAATGTCGCTCGATTGTTCGTCTACGACACGTAATTGTTTCGATTACCCGCTTTATTACGCGTATTACAAATGTAAAAACTACTAAACTATAACTACTCCCTTATAATTGAAATTACTTTTATTTTCATCTCAATTAAAGTTTGACAAGTGGCAACCAATTACAAAATGATTTTGTAGTATATATAGTACCTAGTGATATAATGGAAAGATTCATAACTTTTCATCTTCTCTAAACTTCAATATAGCCAAAAAACCAAAAAATGCCTCCCCCTAATTGTGGTTGTGGAATTCCGTCAAGGTGCTTTTGCTCTTGGACGGACAATAACCCCGGCCGTCGTTTCATCAAGTGTAACACGACCATGGTAAATCTTTCTTGTTTTTTCTTTAATGTTTCTTTTGGAAATGTTTTAGTAGTAATATTCGATCTTCTAACTATATGATTTGTGAACTTTTTGTAGCATTGCGGTTTTTTCGATTGGGTGGATCCCGAGTTAACCGATCACTACAAGGCTCTCTTTCGTGAGTTGCTAGGTAACCAAGAGGACTTGCACCGTGAGATTTTGGAACTCGAAGATGACAACAACGCGCTTCGTGAGTTCATAAGAGCACGAATTGTTACTAGGTCCGAATCATTGGACGTGGAAGTTGATGAAGGCGAGGATCACTCTTCAACTTCAACGGAGATTGAGTCGTTGGTTCGTTCCACGAAAGAAGCTACAAATGAAGAAAAAACCAACGAAGTAAACGAACTCATTTGTGGTGACGAAGTAGTGATTCCAATTTGCTTTTTCATGGTCATCATGTTTGTCATTGTTGCTACGATTATGTGCGTGGGGTAGTATTATAGTTATTAAGACTTTCAAGAAAGCGCAATAACTAGTAGTATATGCGCTTTTTAAGTTTATTGTCTTTCAATTCCGAACATTGTACTCCATGTAGGTGTTAAGTATCACCACATTTTCCCATTAATGGATACTTTGTTGTTAAATAGTTGTTACATTTTATGACGTTTGGTCAATATCGACTACCAATCGATTTCTCAAAAAATGGACCGGTTCACACATTTTGTGTTACAAAACATATATTATACATTAGTGTGACATCATATGATTGATGCAAGTAGGTTAAGATTTTGGAGGGAAAGCAACTTATTGGAGGGAAAAGTGTTCTTCGAAGGACATTTTCCCTCCACAAATTGTCTACTATGCTTACTACATAAACCCTAATCTAAAAGATGAAAAAATACATCCTCCACGAGCATAGTCTTTGCAAGATACAAAATGTCACTAATTAGCAATAAGAAATGTGATCACGAGGTTGTCGAAGATTGCGATTGGCATGGGGAACATCCCGGTCGAAGATATGTGCGGTGTAGCTTACAAGAGGTTAACTTCTAACTTGTACTTTTACTTCAATAACCATGATTGTGAAAATATACAATTTGTTACTTACAATATTTAATCTTCTTTTATGTTGTACAAGAGTAATGGTGGTTGTGACTTCAAGGATTGGATTGACCCGGAGGCACCGGAAAGGTACAAGATGGTCATTTGTGGACTCATGAATGGTCAAAAGCTACTTAAGACAATGAACAATGGACTACGCAAGAAAATAGATAAGGTGGAAGGTGATAAGAACAGACTAAGAGGTAAGGTTCAGGAGCTTGAAGCTGCTCAACAAGCCAAGAACGAGGAAGATGTTGCATGATCTGCCTTAATCCATATGCATTAGTAATGTCATTTTTAAGTCTAAGTAGTATGAATGTATAAGTAGTACCAATCCAGTGTTACCATATGTGGATGCTGTTATGCTCGAGTAATTTATGTCTCCATGTTTCAATTTGTGCTTTGAATTACTCTAATGTCGATACTTCGACGATTTACGGTTTTTGAGTTATTTGCGTAACATGTTGTAACTTCATTCGATAAAAGTTTGAACATTACGTACGCATGATTTAAGATTTCCTTTACGTATTTCAATTTGTTGTTTGTCTAATAAGATTGAACCTCATATATATACGATACAAATATAGCGAACTTTTACAATAATATACGATACATACAGAAGGGTCTAATGTTAGTCAAAGGCTAGTAATAGTTCACTACAATCAATCAATGTGTAGGCTAATGATGTCCTCTACTAACTCATATCAATCACCTTAGCAACTCTCTGCCCTTACTTGTTGAATTGAACAAAATTTTGCACTCCCAACACAGGTCATAATAACAAAGATTTCGAGATTGGTTTTGCTTCAATTCTTCAACCACTTCCAACTCATTTATTGCTTCTGTAGTTGTACCTCTATATATATCATACTCTTCCTTATGTTCCTTCATCAAATCTCCAACCATATATCTCACATATCAAACTAATCTTCAGCAACAAATGGCGCAACACAACTGTGGCAACATCCTTGTTACGAGGATCAACTGGACTGTCGGTGCACCGGCGAGGCGATATCTTGTGTGCGAAAAGTTCCAGGTTTCCTCCTGATTCTTCATCTATTTTAAAACTAATTGGATTTACTAACGCCAATGTTTTTTTATTACCCAAGTTCTAACTAAGTTTTTCACCTGTGCAGGAAGAAGGTGGTTGCTGTCACATGGAATGGATTGATCCCCCACTCATTGATCATTACCGCCTCACCATGGTTGGTTTGATCAATGATCACGTGGCTATACAGAGGGAGTTGTATGCGCTAAGAGCTCTTGTCGACCGTCTCCAGAATCAAATGAATAATCGTTATGTTCTTGCTCTTCCACGACCAGGGATACCGGTTCTCAATGCGAACATGCTTGGCCTTAACCTCAATGATGTCCCTGGAACCTCTGGATCTCATTAGATGTGAAGAAGATGAATCTCCAACACCACCTGCTTTTAATTTCCTTTTCTCTTATCTGTTTAGTAGTAAGACTGTGGCGCTCTGTTTTGGCTCTAAGTAGTCTTGTTGTTCGTAGATAAACTACTGACTTTCGGCTGCCATTTTCAATTTAGGCAATGTTTCTGTAATTTGTGTTGCTGTGTTGCTTTTGAATTGAATGAAAGTGTTGGAGATTCATGTTAACTTACAAATGTTTTTTGTCCATTTACAATTTAAGCAACTAGTTCATTTTCTAGTCAATTTTTTAGGATGGTCATTTTCCCTAAATTATATGAACTAGACTTACAGTAACCGTTAGATCATCCCAACGGATATAAAATCAACGATTTCTGCTGCTCTACCAAACAATTTTACCAGGAAAAGCAGCTACCGTTAGATCATCAACAGTGTCTTCATAATTAAAGGTGTAGATGAAGTCAACAACTTACTCTGACCAAATTAGATATGTCAAATAACAATATAGTCCCTTAACTAATTGGTCATAAACATTTACTTCAAGTCAAGTGCGTTCAATTCGTCTAGCAGGTACGCGATTTCTTCGTAATCCTTATAAACATGAGTTCGTCGGTCAATTTTTCATTACTTAAGTACACAAATATCTCAAACGGCTACTTGTACTTCTCTTCTTCTGCAAACCCACCTCATTTTCCCCAAATTGAAAAACCTAACCCTCCAACGGATCTTTCCAATCATGAGTTCCTCAAGTCGATCAACCGCAAGGAAACAGACGAGGAAGTGCGATTGTGGTAGAGTTGCTCCATTGTGTATTGCTAAGACGAATGAGAACCCAGGCCGTCGCTTTTGGGGGTGTTACAACTATCCTAATGAGGTATGTATCCTTCGACATTCTTCTTCTAGTTACTTGCAATTTCTGAATTATGTGACAGTTGGTAAAAGTGTTTAAGTTTATGATGATCTGTGGCTTTAATTTGAGCATGATTTTTGTTTCAACTTTTACAGTCGGCTATGTGTAAATATTTCGTTTGGAAGGATGACGAATTGATTCAACACTATAAACATGTTATCTTGGTTGCTTGGAATAGTCTAGAGCGGCTGACTAGGGAAAACGATGATTTCAAAAACAGAGTTGCATTACTTGAAAGGAATTTGAAAGATGCAAATGATAGACTAATTACGATGGAGTTGAAGGAGTTCACTTTTGATAAGAAGATTGATGAGGCTAAGACAGAACATCTTTTAACTTTGAATGCCTTGAAGAAATGGGAGGAAAAGAATGTATCCAAAGAGAGGGAATTGGAAGAAATTGCTGCAAGTTTGGAAAATATAGTAGTTACGAACAGGGGAAACAAAGGGAAAAAGTGTCGAGACATCGGGGTGGTGATAATAACTGTGTTGTGCACTTTACTAACACTTGTTTTAGTTGCCGTAATGCAGAAGTAGTAGTCTTTAATGTAGAGGAATCTGTAGTATGTTATGTTCGTGATCTAGCTCGACTGATCCTTTATAATATTCATGTCATTGCAAATTATGATGAAGGTTTCGTACTTTACATAACTTAATTATGTAAGACTTTGTACCCGGAAATGAAACCTTTATATCTATTCTATTATCGCTTCCATTTACATGTTACTTACGATCTAGCAAACTTTTTTATAACTTTAACAACTACTTTACATAGTTGCTGATTTACACATCTTACTCTAAAGCGTAGACATTAATTGTAAACTTGCATTAATACACTACAATCTCATAATGAATTTGGAGGGAATTCTCCCGCCAAGTTATACAACTAGTAGTATGTACTTGTGTTCCCACATGGTACTATATAAAGGCCAATCATATTAACTTCCTAGTTAACCTAGCCTCCACTTTTGACAAGCACCATGTCTACCTCTTCTGCCCAACTCTCTCCTTCCCCAGAACCAGATCTACCTGTTCCAAATCAAGCGTTGATGCAGCCACCACTTCCAATTGCCGAAGAACATCCTCACCAATATGATGGCCTACGCCCTTTCAGAAATGATGTGCATTGCCATTGTGGGGTGCTGACTTGGACTTCTCACGAAGAAAATGACCCACACAATCCAATGCGAGTGTTTAGGAGTTGCCGGAATTACGAGGTAAGCCATTTCTGACTTGTAATTTTTTCATTTCAATATTTTATTGTATGAACACTTGCCTTATTTCGTTGCCTTTGGTTATTGAAGAGGACAACAGGATGCTCATTCAAGGAATATATTGAGCCTGCTCTTCCGATAAGGTACGTTCGAATCATCAACCACCTAATGAGTCTAAGGAGGACAGAGTGGCTAAGACATAGATTCCATTATAATGAACGCCACAAACTAGAGTTTGAGTTGGAAAGGCAGCGGAAAAAAACCAGATCCTTGAAGAAGAAGCTGAAAGATCTGTCGAATGTCAATCGCAAGAACGATTCAACCCCCGAGTTGAACTGAATTTCTATGTTTTCTATCTTTCAGTAATGTTTTCCGTACTACTTAGTTATTAAAAAATGTTGAATTATGTATCACTATTATGCAACTTTTATAAGTGGCATTGCAAGTCATCTTCCTCTTTCAGATGAATAGTAAAAGTTGCTAACCTACTATTACGTTTTTGCTGCTGTTCAAAATCGTGTTTTTACTTACTTTTCCAGTACCAATTCTGTCCTTTAAGGGTTATTTCAGTAATAGCACCCTTTTTTGCAAATTAAACCATCAAATACACATATATCACATGTTGAACCAATCAAGTACATGTATTTTAAATACACCCTTCACATGTTATTTGAACAACAAACCAATCAATGTTTTCTCAAATCACATACTAAAAATACAACATGAACAGTCCCGGGCAGCTCCTAGAGGTGATTTTGAGCGTTGACCAAAAACGCGTGGTGCAAGAAAACCAATCGCGCTC
>JAQRGC012084879.1:0-16215 GCA_028659135.1 Plantago lanceolata
ATTTGGACGAGACATATCAGATGCCCATTACAAAGCTTGCTTATATGCTGGCATCAACATTAGTGGTACCAACGGGGAGGTTATGCCTGGCCAGGTGATTTTCTCTGTCTCTATGATTTTGTGACCAATACATGAATTCAATTACGACCCATTGATCCACATTTCAGTTACTGCCCCGATATCAAAGAAATGACTCATTTAGTTTTTTCTCTAGTGGGAATTCCAAGTTGGTCCTAGTGTTGGAATTGAAGCTGGAGACCACATCTGGTGTGCTAGGTACCTCCTTGAGGTGAGCCATTTTAGTAAGTTAAATATGACGTAAAAATGTATAGTTCTTAGTTCTTACTAAATAAATAACAGAAACAATTTAATGTTTTTGTCGATTGATTCAGCTAAGGTTATAAACTGAATATCTGACCTTACACATCTAAACTTTTCATGTTGACAGAGAATTACAGAACAAGCTGGAGTTGTGTTGACACTTGATCCTAAGCCAATTGAGGTACTAGCAACTGACTTTCATATATCAGTTCTTCACTGAGAAATGTGTTAAAATGTACGATAAAATTTGATGTTATCAATTGTGATGGGAAATGCAGGGTGACTGGAATGGTGCAGGGTGCCACACCAATTACAGGTACTCTTTATGTCTCGCGTGATTTTAAACAATGAATCTTCTGAGTATTTCTTGGAGATATCCTTGGATTGCTTTTGAATGATCTTTATCGCATTATTATACAGTACGAAGAGTATGAGAGAAGATGGTGGTTTTGAAGTCATAAAGACAGCAATTGAGAAGCTGGGACTTCGTCATAGAGAGCATATCAGTGCTTATGGTGAAGGAAATGAGAGACGGTTGACAGGAAAGCACGAAACTGCAAGCATTGATACCTTTTCATGGGTATGCCAGAAAACACATTTACATTTGATTGGATCTAAACGTAAGAAAATATGGCTTTTTAACTTGCAACTGTATCTTTTGATTTCCAGGGAGTTGCTAACCGTGGTTGCTCGATCCGTGTGGGGCGTGAAACTGAGCAGAAAGGAAAAGGTATAAGAAATGCCACCATTTATCTTTTTACCTTACTATATTGACAAGCAGTCATATATTATATGAGTAGGAAAACCATCCATCACAAAAGGTGTTCTTTTGAACAAAATACCCCATTTGCAGCTAGTTATTTATGACTACTTTTTGTGTTTTTAGGTTACTTGGAAGACAGGCGTCCGGCTTCTAACATGGATCCCTATGTCGTCACTGGTCTGCTTGCCGAAACTACACTCTTGTGGAAGCCTTGAAGCTGAAGCAATTGCTGCTCAGAAGCTTGCAGTGAAGGTATAAACTATTAGAGTTCGAGCAAACATGCGTGAAGTGGTTTATGTCACAGCAGTAGCAAGCTCAGTGTTGCGGAATCAAGTTCTCTTTCTCCTTCATCCCTTTTGGGAGTTTTTTTCGTTTGTGTATAACTAAGATAAACAATTTGTCATGCTGATGGTCAAAAGCTCCTTGCAACTTGCATTCTTTTTACTGTGCTGGAATATCTTGCAACAGTTCATAATCATGAATTTCCTTTTCACTGCTCTGGTGAATAAGTCTACTAGTACTATTTTATCAGCTTATTTTGCTTATATAGAGTTATATGGTTCAAAACTTCAAATTCGATATTTTCGAAGAATTTTGATTTCGAAATAAGATACGAGGAACAGATGAAAGTAGGGATTGCTTTGTTTTCTGTTGTTCTGTTTCAACTTTTTGGGCCAAGGTATTCTTTTCCTCTTCATCTGAGAAACCTCATATTAAGGCCAAGGAATCTCATTCTAGCCTTTTCTTTGAATGAATGGTTCTCAAGTCTCTTCTTGAAATGCAAAAACTTAACAACTAAACAATCTTCTCTTGCCTTATATATACATCTGGTTCCTTAAACTCAAGGAGGACATAAATCAAGAAAAGAAACCTCCCCGCGCTCCAAATAGAACTTTCAAAGCCATGGCTTCTGGGGCAGGCAAATCAGCAGCGATGGCGCTTCTAGTACTCAACATCATCCTCTTCATCATCGTGATTGCTATTGCATCATGGGCTGTGAATCATGGGATCGAAAGATCTCATTCAACAGGTTCTTACCAGCCTGAGAAATATAAATCCGGTTAAAAAGCCGCGCAGTTGCATGTACTGATACTTTTATCTATCTTTTTACAGCATCAATTCTGGAATTACCTGCACAGATCTTCCCAATATACTTCCCCTTTGGCAATATGGCGACCGGTTTATTGGTCATTTTGTCACTGTTAGCAGGAGTAGTGGGGATCTCCACCTCTGTTACTGGCATCAGCAATGTGGTTGCATGGACTGCTCCAAGCTTACAGGCGGCAGCTTCATCTTCTTTTGTATCCTGGTTGCTCACTTTGCTTGCAATGGGGTAACAATTTTGATATCACCAATGCTCTCTCTCTTTTTTACTTTTTAGCAACACAATTTTCAAAATTCTAAAAAAAAAAAAAACACATTAGGCCGGCATAACAATTTGGTGTGCTGTATGTTGCAGAGTGGCATGCAAGGAGATCGACATTGGTTGGGCAGATTCGAACTTGGTATGGCAGAACACGAAATTCATATAATTTAATTTTCAGCAACCATGCATGCGGTTTCTTCTGCTCTTTCAGTCTTTCTTATTCTATCATGCTTTGAAGTAAAACTAGCTACTCAAATGTGACTTCTAAATTGTGGAGCTACTTATGTATACACAGAGGGCCTTGGAGACGATATTGATACTAGTGACCGGAACGCAGCTCTTCTCAACTGCTGCAATCTCTTTCGGGGTCCAAAATGCTGTTGCACTGGACCAGAGAATCGGCTACTAATTCAATTCAACTTACAATAAGTTTCTGTACATATGTGTATATGTTTGTGCCTATTTGCATGGTGTGATATGATTATGTTGATGGAAGAGAGATTGGATTGAGATTATATTGAGATTATATTGATGCAATGTAACTGATTGCTTCATTACACCTGAAATGATTGGATTTACAGAATTACAGTATAGTGTGATAATATAAGTTAAACTTGCTACTCCAATTTTAGCAAGGTCCCGGGTTCAATTTACAATTTTATACGGTTTAACCTTTTGATCTTCTGAGAAAGAAAAAAGGAAAACCTACGCCTATGTGCGCGATACAAAGAATCAACACCATTGAACGAATGGTTGAAGAGCGATTCAGATTCGGTTTTTTACCCCCTCAAAATTAGTATTTCTTATTAATGGCCATCTATATAACAGAAATAACTGACTTTTGCAACGACACATTTAGACCATCCAGTTGACTCTTGCTTTTGTGATAATTCTCTCAACAAATTCACTTTTTTCATGGTAAAAAAATTTCCATGGGTGGTAAGAAGAAACACAAGGAAGAAAAAGTAAGTTATTTATGTGTATATTACCTCAAACAAATGTTAAATCTCATTAGAATAGATAACTTTTAACCATTTCAATTTGTTTTTCCTTCCATAATTGAACATGATCAGCCGGTTGTGGCCGCAGCATTTGGGGTGACAATGCATTGCAATGCATGTGAAAGAGGTGTTGTTAAGGCCATTACCAAGATCAAAGGTTATTATGCACTTTTTCTTTCGCGTTTCATTAATTCTCATTAGTTTCTTTACGTGTATATTGAAGTATGCGTGTTGATAGGCGTGGAAGAGTTTTCGACGGACATGGTGAATCACAAGGTGGTGATTGTAGGTAGGATTAATCCGGAGAAAGTTGCGAAGAAATTGAAGAAGAAGACTGGAAAAAGAGTAGAAGTTTTGGTGATGGAAGAAGAAGGTGAAGAAGGAGAGCGGGAAGATGGTTTTGGTTTAGAATATAGGGATTCCTGGTTAGCTAACTATTATGAAGATGGTGATGAAACTCACTTGGTGTTCAATGATGAAAATGTAAATGCTTGTTCCATTATGTGAATAACTCTATATTCGAACTTCACATTTTACCCTCGTATACTTTTAACACCTTTTTTCTCCCGATTCGTAGTGTGGGAGCGACTATTTTGTGCCCAACGAGAAATGTAACATTAAATTTCTTAGTACGATACTGTCGATAAATGAGCCAATTACATTTATATCCTCCACAATTTGGACAATCACATTACTTCCGAACCAATTGCATCAAAATCCAAATTTCGAATCGCGTCTAAAAGTTAAACGTAAATAATTCATTGAGACGTTTCGGGTAGTATCTAACTTATAGTACCATAAAATTGTCTTCCATAAACACAAAATTAGCAAACAACCAATCCTACTGATTCTTGAGCTTCTTCTTCGTCTTCTTCATCTTCATCCCGATGTACTCAAATCTCCTCAGCAACACCCACTCCAGATCACTGCTACTCACTCTCACAGCTAAACCCTCCTTCCACGCATCTTCACCCTCTCCAAATTTCTTGAATTTCCAGTTGCAGCACCAGTTAAAACCCCATGTTAGATGTGCATTAAACACCACCAATGGCAACGATGGAACATCTGGGAGCGCTAAAAGCTGGGAAAAATGGCTGCCCAGAAATCTTTTTGCTGCAGAGGATGTGTTTGTTGCAATATCTCGCGCAACTTCAAGCCCCATTGCCCAGTACATCTCTTCTCCCACCACTTTCTTGCACACTGTTGACCCCAGAATCAAGATGGTACTTTCTTGCTCCTTGTTGTTATCAAGAACTCATTTTCTTGGAAAGTTATGCTATCTATGTATTGGAATTTGATGAAAAGATTGGTGCCAATTTTGTGTTTGTAATCTTGTTAAATGGGCTTATAGGCCTTGGAGTTTGGTTTTTATAGTAGCTTTATCTTGTCTCATGTTCTCTATGTTGCAAAGGTTCTTTGTCAATTGTCATAGTGTTGTGATGTAAGTATGAATTACATGGGGTGACTTGACTTGATTATCTAAATGCAATCAATTTGTAATGTAGGCATGGTTGCTTGCTTTGTTTATATTACCAGCAAGAGCTAATATAGCAATACGGACTGGGGTCGTAGTCTATCTCGTGCTACTTTCGATATGGAGTATGCCTACTGAGGTTTGGAAGGTACATGAATGAATGGCACCTTGTTTTCCTACTTGTTGGGTAATGTATAGTAATCGTATTTGTGTTTATGCAGGGAAAGCCTTATTAAGTGTCAAATGTTGTTGTAGGATCAATTGGGGAGAGTTACTTTGGTCTGTGGTATCTTATTTATAATGTTGGCACTAAGTACCGATAGTGCACCTTCGCTGTTAAGTTCAAGAAGCCCGCCATCTTCGCTTACAGGATTGACGAATCCACCAGCGTCTTTTGAGGGCTATAAGTATGTTGTACTGAAGTTTGGGCCTGTACAACTAACCAGAAAAGGGATATCAGCTGCTAGTGCAGCTGCAACTTTAACATTCACTGTAAGTTTGCTTTGTAAGTGGTTAAGAATATGACTCTGATGGATTGATGCTTGCTTCTGTGACTCTGTGCTAAAGTCTGTTTCATACAGTTATGGCCATTTTGTAAAACGAGCCAGTCATATATGCTTGTACTATAAGTTAAGGCCATCGCTTGGTAAAGTTAATTTCATCATTCCTTTTTGAAAGAGAGGATAAACATTAGGATTTAGGAGTACATTCTTCTCATACTTTCTCAACATGGGAGACTATGGACTATGGTTATGATGTTACTTGCTGTAAAGCTATAGTATATTTCTTGGACATCTATGCATTCGCGTGTATTTTTCAAGTGATGTGGAATTTCAACCATAAGTTAAGAATTTTTCTTGGTGTGCTTCCTACTGTGAAGCTTGAATATGTGCCATTATATCACTTCCTCTCATATCGATTTTTTGCCTTGCCTAACTGATTACACTTTTGTGTGTTAAAAGATCTTCCAAAGTGCAAGCCTCTGCTTAACCACAACAACACCAGAGCAGCTTGCATTTGCTTTTCAATGGTTTATTCGCCCATTGGCAAGACTTGGGGTTCCAGTGGCTGAAGTCATCCTCACTTTACTACTTTCTTTGAGATTTATCAGCCTGGTGTTTGATGAGGTGAGATGGCCTATAACTACTGGAGACTTTAGACATTGCTGGTTGGCTTCAAGTACTTTATGTATGATTTTAGTTTAAGGCGATATTTGAATCTTTCTGTATTTGCAGGTTCGCAATGTTGCCCTTGGAATTGTATCTCGTAGAATACAATGGCAGCAGCTGACAACTCTAGAGACCACTGATGGTATTGACTGATTTAATTGTGCCTGCATATGCTGTTATTTAAATTCTTAAAGGCCTGTTATGTCCTGTCCGCAAACTTGATATTAGTTTGTCTATGAAATACTATTATTCCGCTGGCTGCTTTTTGTTAAATATCAGTTGGCTGTTTTCGTAATATATCAGCTGTCAGCTGTCTTTATAAAGTGAATTCTACATCTAGTCGCTTGCTGACTGTAGTTGGGTTCTTTGCAGTTTTCTTCTCCTACCTACGGCGGGTATTCAAAAATATGTATAACCATGCTGAGCAGATAGCCCAGGTATGCATTATGCTTCTTAGCTCTCTACTCTAAAAAAAGTTAGATTTTGGAAGAGAACATTTTGCTTGGACATGAACGGAGCATGAAAACTCCGTGCAGCATTTAGCTCAGGGGGTTACCCTTCCGTTTATAGATAGTACGAGACATTTCCATCTGACAAGTTGACATTAACATATACGCGTGTGTTCTGCCATGCAGGCAATGATTGTAAGAGGCTTTCGCGGAGACTGCAATTCTCATAAAGTTCTGTTGTCAGCAGGCTCTTCTACAACAATAGCAAATGCTATTTCTTTGTCTTGTCTTGTTGGTCTCGTTGGTGCTGTATCCTTGTCTACAGGATTAAGCGTTTGATAACCTATCTGATACAGCTTTACACAGATATGTAGACTGTACTTATATGTAATGTAATCCATTTTTGGTTCTATCTGGAGAAGTTGAAATTATAATAACAATGCGTCAAACTAAGCTACAGACATCAATTCGATTTCTCGTCTTGGCAGTTTGCTGTTAACTGTCTTTGTTCATTTACAATGCGTCCTGCAATTCAGGGCAAACACTTACTGGAGTAACCGGTTTTGGTACCAGTTTCCAGTTCTGAACTTACACATAAAGTACCACAATTTGCTAAGAGAATTGGGAAGTTTCGCCGGGGAGAGAAGGGATTCTATTAATTACATGGCTTGAAGCAAGCCAAAACTAGTCATGGCTAAAGTTACAGACACTACACAGTTGACAGTACAAAGTACACTTGTATAACCCCAATCAATGACAAGACCAATGACTCTATGCAACCTATTTTTCAGATATGTGATATGTCCTAGTTTTGCCAGCACAGATTCCTTCTACCCTCCTGCATGATTTCAAAGGCAAGCTTGTGCCTCTCCAAAGAAGCAGCTCCAGCCTCAATATAATGCCGGGCCTCCTCCCTCAAACTCCACAACATAATCGCTTTAAAATCTTGGGCGCCACCTCCAGAATCAACATCTCTTAGTATACCGTATTTTGCATTTTTAGTCCATCGATGCAGGATATAGCGAGAAGGAAGTTCCCTTACGTTCATTATCTGGAACACCTTCAGAGCATGTCTACAAAGCACACCTTCGAACTCAAACATTTTACAACTGCAGCTAATATTCAGATTTGAGGCGTTGAAGGCAACTGTATTTCTCTCCTCCCCATTCCCACACTTCTGCACCATATATCGACTAATTGCTCCTTCAACATTTACTTTCAAGCCTACATAACTATAGCATTCCAAAAGCTCCTTCTGAAACACCTTGAACATTGCAATAGTGTAGAGTCTTCTGCATTGTTCTTCTATCGGGTCCTTTGTATGCAAAACAGCTAGCAAATTGAACGAATTAAAATCTTCCTTTCTTTCTTCTTCACGGCGCTGTTCCAATGCTTTCTCGTAACGGAGAATAAATTCTTTAAGTGGAGTGTGAGCAGTCAAAGTTGTACTGAAGTATGATTTCAAGCTTCCGTCCACTGGTATCCCGGCAAAGAATGTCCCCTTTATGTGAACAGGGACCCAACTTTTGCGCATTCTGTGCATTTCCTCAAACCATGGGTTCTCTTTCAGGTTATATTTGTTTACAAGCATATTCCAAGCAGAATCAAATTCACTGGCAGTTTTACTTTGGAAAATGCAAGTTTCGTATTCATATTTGAACCCAGGATCCATAGACAGCAATGCACCTAAATTCTCCCGCTCCATACCAAGAAGTTGCCATGCAGAGAATCTATGGTGCGTCCCAGGAAAAACCTTTGAAATTGAGCTTTGAATCACCCTGTCCTGATCAGCTATTATTGAGATGGGACGACAACCAGACATTGCTCTGGCCCATGCCTGAAAGATCCAAGAAAACGATTCCTCGGATTCATCAGAAATTAAAGCACAACCAAGAAGAACAGGTTGCCTATGATGATTGACTCCAACGAATGAAGCAAGTGGCAGTGAATAACTACCTCTCCTGTAAGTGGTGTCAAACACAATGGCATCTCCAAACTGTGCACAAGAAAACCTAGCTCGTGAATCAGCCCAAAAAATGTTCATTCCTTTACCTTCGTACATTTCCACTGCATAAAAGAATCCTGTATCTTCAGCTTGCCGAGACTGGAAGTAGTCAAGCAGTAAACCATACCACTCACTTCCAATGCAACTTTCTCGAACTCGTCTAACAAGGCTTAGACCTCCATTTGTTTCAACTAAATCCAAATTTTCCAACATACTACTTCCTTCATCACGGTAACCCTTCGAAGCAACCGTTACAGTTTTGCTAGGGTCTGTCAGACTATCAAACTCATGGTTGTGTTCTTTCTGAAGACGATCGACTAACCACGTCCCAGATTCTTGCCTTTGTATTCTCATGTATGCTCCACAACCAACCCTTGAGGGGTGCTGATGCCCTTCTTTGGAACACACAAATCTCCGAGATGTAATTGATCCATCATGCTTAGAACGGAATAACTGGCCGATCCTGATTCTGAAACCTATGCTGGCAGCATATATGTAGTAAAATTTGTAGGCCTCATCCGCAGTATTAAATTCGAGACCTTTCTGAGGTTCCCCTACAGGCCCGCCAAATCCATCGATTTCTTCCTTTTTCAAACGTTTTACATCTACTATAGATGGACTATCATCATCATATGATCTGATTCCAGTCCGGCTAGCCCCACCAATTGATCTAGGAGTTGGAAAAGTCTTCCTTTGGGTCCTAGGAGGACAAGTTTCTCCATCTCCAGGGGATTCAAATTCATGATTATGTTCATTCTTTATGTTGGCCAAAACCCACTTCCCAGACTCGACTTTTTGCACTCTTATGAAAGCAGGACATCCAGTTCTAGAGGTAGTCTGAAATCCCTCCTTTGAACACACAAATCGCCGGGAAATCACAGATCCATCAACTCTGGATCTGTATAGCTGTCCAATTCTAATTTTGAACCCAACTTGGGATGCATAGGCACTGTAAAACTCCTGAGCCTCCTCAGCTGTATCAAACTCCAAACCCGACTGTGGTTCAACCCTAGATTCTCCTTCATCATTACAATAGCCAATACTTTTAGAAATGGCTAGAGTAGATGGTTTTGTTCGAACAGTCATGATATTTCCAAACTCTTCCCTATTCATATCAGTATCTGCAGCGATCATAAAAAACTGATACATTACCAAAACGCAAGGCACCATGATTTACATAAAAGTAACCAATAGTTGCACGGTTATCTCCTATGTTAACCAAATTAGAGAGCTTAAACACAGATAACCAGTTTAAGGATGAGACACAAATTAGAACTACATGGGAGGAATAGCTCATTAAAGCCTTAAAAAAGATCAATAAACGTGTACACCTTCCAAGCATTTCTCACGAGTACAGTATAATATTAATATTTATTTCTATACCAAAAAATTTATCTTGCTACATAATTCAATAAAGTTCAACAGATTACGAAACTAGAAATAAGATGCCTTAGGCCTAAAAGCAACGTAATTCAGAGATTTAAAAAACATATAAACTCAACCAAGAAAAAAAGCAGTAGAAATCTGTGTACTGTTACAAGATGCTACTTCTCTCAAAAGCCTAAGAGAATACCATGCCTTAAGTTGTTCAGGGAAACATATTCTAAGGCTGTTTCTGAGAAACTGTTTGGCAATCTCCAAGAGCATATGTCAATTAGCTGATGAGCAGCATATGTCAATGACGAACAGCAGAACATTTTACGGAACCATCACATCGAACATAGTATTATAATTCATAAATGATTAGAAGACACATGATAGCTTAACTTTTTTTTCTCCATTAACATTCTAAAACAACCCGTGCCTCTCACCCACATGTAAGTTCATTTGAGAACACTACTTGGTTATCTTAGGTTGAATCATATATCAGCAGGTCCTATATATTAGATAAACACACTAGAAAAAAAAAAATTGTACTATATCTTTATTAATTAATTAACCCTCAACATTCAATAGATAGATCGATCCCATATTACCCACAAGAAATTACCAATGTCTACCCAAGCTATCATCCTATCTACATGCACATCAGGAAACAACCAGGAACACATTCGGTCCAAGTTCAAGTAACATAGAAGGTGCAGAACCTTAGGTAGGTTGCTACACCCAATGGGATCATCACTTGCACCACATATTTCCCTATCTTCGTGCCTGTAAACACTGCTAACAATCACATTACCACAAACCAATTCCAGTCACTGGACTAGGACAAAATATTTCGACAAGTGTGACCTTAATCCTAAGTTCAACAAAAGGAGCAATGCAAATAACAGAGATAAGTATGCATCACAACATCCAACCAATAATCGACTGGTTTCAGCTCAAAAACACAGAAATCTACAACCAAATCACCAATACTCAAACGAGCTTCACAAATCAACCACAGAAAAAGCTAAAAGAGTTAGGGTTTAACCTTTCGCATAACTGAGCTAAAAAATTCCCAATCTCAGAGTCAAGCTAACCGTCAGAATTCAGCTGCAGCTCGCATTGAAACGCCGCAAATCGACCGGTTCAACGAGAAAAATGCAGAGCCGAATTACAGAATCATTGAAGCTGAAACAAAATCAGACAGAGAAATCAGCATTTGAATTGATTAACAAAATCGGGTGTGTTAATCAATCAACAATCAGAAGATTTCTTTGTGAGTCACTGTCTCGGGGATAGGGGGTTGAGGAAGAAGAAGAAGAAGAAGAAGGAGCTGAGGTGGATTACAGGCCGGTTCACTTTTGTACGGTGGCGTGCAATCAGTGCAGATAGAGAGAGAAAGTGATAGAGAGAGAAAGTGAGGAGAGAGAGAGATTATCGTGCACTTTACGGTGCCCGATGCATCTTTAACGTGTCTCCCTTTCATTGGCTAGCTTTAGGGGCAAGTTGATGGACTTTTTTCTTTCTCTCTCTTTTTATGAAACTTTGGTTAATTGCAGTTAAGGTGCTGTAACTCTTTTTTAAATCAATCTTTTTACTTTTGTCAAAATCAAGATTCTTTTTAGCTCACTTGACAGTGTTTTGATCTTGTTTCCCCTGCCTTGCTAAATGGTAATGGAGATATTGGGAGTATGAAAGACAAGTAAATTGGAAAAAATTAGAGCAAATAAAGTCGGTAAAGTTCAGTGATGACACTCTGTTCTTAAGACCTAAATTCACCTTGCTATGGTGCCTACAGTTACCAGCGAATCGTCTCCCAAGATGAAACTACAGATGAAACAGTATACCAGCACTTGAAATACTGTATCACGGTCGACTACTTCAATATGTAAAGAAGGCTTTTCTGAAGTAAGATAGAGAAGAAGGAATGATCAGATTGAATTCATTACTGGAAGAAAAATTTTATAGGGAGCGAAGAGGTGCAACGAACAGGCATGAAAGACACAACTTTTTGTTCAAAGTCGCAGTTGCTCAGTTCAAAACGGAGACGGATAAGATTTTCGAGCAAGGAAAAATTATCCGATTCCGTTTAACCTTTTTCTTTTACCGAACAAAAAATAAAATTACTATTTGGCCAAAAAAGAATATATATACCTCTAACTAGCTCAAGCCCAGGCCCATGAACCCCAGACCCTCAACCCACGTCCCACGACCCGGACCCGATGGGTGCGCTGGGAGCAAACGAGAAGCCATCTAGCTCCTCCTTCCTTCCAAAACCATGGGTAACCCGTACCCCCAAGGGGTCCAACCCAGCTAGAGACTTATATCAAGCTTGGTCCTTCTCAATTTTAAAATTTCCAAACCAACCTTTGAAATTTCATACTAAGTTTCAACCAATACACTTTGAACTTCAAATACTCTTTCAACATAAAAAGAATTTTAGTAATTCTTTCTCCAGTGTCATCTACTACTTTAGTGGATTCTACACGTCCGACAAACATCCGTTTTCGGAGTGTGGGCCCCTTTAGTTGAGGTACAAAGTCATGAAAAAACCAACCTTAATTTTGGCTAAAATCCTAACAAATGGTTCGGAAAAGTACGAAAACCTTGCATTGCGGTTAAAATCAACACAACTATCATACGAGGGCCGTTTCATGATGTTTATTTTACACGAATCTTCATCCATGTCCATATCATACGACTAATACAAAAATGATTGGTTACATCCTGATGATGCCATTGCGATTCTGTTACATGTTCAAATTTCAAACCAAACTACAATGATTTGAAGCTGAAAATCTTCATTCAGCTAATTTATTGTTTTTTTTTTTTTTGAGTAGAAGCTAATTTATTGTATTATTGTTCCTTTTTGTATTGTTATTTATCCTTATCCAGTCACCAACTTGGAAAAATTTGTTTCTTCTTCTTTCAAGTCCAAGTCCAAGAAATCACCATCTTATAATACAGCCACCATTTTAATTTCAATGTTTACACTTCTTAATAGTATCTTCATTGTCTTGTATATATATGCATTGGGAAAAGCAGCAAAATAGCAAACATCTTGCAATCTTTCAGCAGTATTATCAGCAAGTTGTAAATATGGCTGTGGAATTTGCAGCTACAAGTAGCTATAATGGAAGAATCACATCTTTCATGGTCTTATCTTGTGTCATGGCTGCCATGGGAGCTTTCATCTTTGGCTATGACACTGGAGTCTCAGGTTAGTTCACTTTTGTATATTCTGTATAATCTTGGAAGGTAGAGAAGAATCTGATCAGCTTCTAATAGTATGATCATGTGTTGATTGTTTAGGCGGAGTAACGTCTATGGAGCCGTTCTTGGAGATGTTCTTCTCGAAAGTTTACAGAAGAATGAAAGAAGACACTAAGATAAGCAACTACTGCAAATATGACAGCCAGCTATTGACATTGTTCACATCTTCACTCTACTTGGCTGGTTTGGTCACTTCCTTGTTGGCCTCATTTGTCACTCGGGTCTACGGGCGTAAGCCGTCGATACTGGCAGGAAGCGTCGCTTTTCTTGTGGGTGCAGCCCTCAATGGTGCTGCCATTGACATGTATATGCTGATTTTTGGCAGACTCTTGCTTGGAGTGGGCGTTGGCTTCACAAACCAGGTTTGGCGAAATTCGATCAATTCATGTTTGTCGCAATTCGCAAAGTGTTTGTTTAGCGTTAGTTTATCAGTTAGATGAGCGTATTTCACTGTATATATAAGTATGGTACGTAAACGTCTAGCTAGCTAAATCGAGCCAGATTAATAGAAATACAGTCTCATTATGTGTTTTCTGTACACAGGCAGTACCTTTATATCTTTCTGAAATGGCTCTGGCTAAGTACAGAGGAGCAGTCAGCAATGGCTTTCACTTAAGTCTAGGCATTGGATTTTTGGCTGCAAACATGGTTAACTATTTCAGTGAAAAGATTACAGGAGGTTGGGGATGGAGAGTTTCACTAGCTGCGGTCGCTTTACCAGCATTTGCATTGGTGTTGGGGACATTTTTTCTCCCAGAAACTCCAAACAGCCTGATTCAGCAAAGTGATAACAATCAAGAAAAGGCTGAAAGGATACTGCAACGGATTCGAGGTACACAAGACGTCCAAACAGAACTACATGATCTCATCGCAGCTAGAGACATTTCAAGAACCTTAAACAACTCTGATGCGAACATCCTTAAACGCCGCTACAGGCCTCAACTTATCATGTCAATAGCTATCCCTTTTTTTCAAATAATGACTGGTATCAATGTCATTGGATTTTACGCGCCAATACTTTTCCGCACTATAGGTCTAGGAGAAAGTGTATCCCTCATGTCGTCGTTGCTGATAGGGGTTGTAGGATCAAGTGCAGCTGTAGTGTCAATGCTGATAGTGGATAAATTCGGGAGGCGGCCTCTCTTGCTCTTTGGTGGAACTGTAATGTTCGTTTCGCAGATGAGCATTGGTGGAGTTATGGCAGCAAAACTTGGGGACAAAGACCCTCTAAGCAGAGAGTATGCTTATGCAGTTCTAGTATTGATTGGTGTTTATATAGCTGGATACGGAGTTTCTTGGGGTCCGTTGGGATGGTTGATTCCGAGCGAGATTTTTCCGTTGGAGATACGATCGACAGGTCAAAGTATCTTTGTTTTTGTTATCTTTCTGTTTACGTTTATCGTTGGACAGACATTCTTGTCAATGCTGTGCCATTTCAAGTCTGGCATTTTCTTCTTCTTCGGAGGGTGGGTAGTCGTGATGACCTTATTTGTGTACTTCTTGCTACCTGAGACGAAATGTACACCGATCGAACAAATGGAGAGGATATGGAGAGAGCACTGGTTTTGGAATAAATATTACCAGAACAAGAATAAGGCTACTAAAGAAGTAGTACTAGATGAATGAAAGGTATACATATATAATTTGCCACTGTTATTCCACCTGATGTACTAAATGATAGATTTTGGCATTTTTCTGTAACAACTCAAGTTTAGAATGGTAATTCTGATTCACAAAAGAATTGAAGGATCAATTGTTTTACTGATAGTGAAGCAGTAGAAATAACAAACTATGCATAAACCAGAACTAGTCCAACAGAACAGAAACAGAACATCCAAATACAAAGTAAGAACGAAGCTAAACTACTACCGAAACTTGCATTAACGAAACAGTAGAACTGGTGTTTCCTTTCAACTCCGCATTAGTTCTTGTTCTTCCACATCACGGCGTCTTCCAACCGTATGAATCCTTCTGCCATATACATCAGCTCCCCATACGACTTTGGGACCTTTCAGTTCAGTCGAGAATTCTCGGTTCCTACGACAGTATTCAACAAGTATATGAACAATGTAGTCAATTGGTAAGTGTTCAACTTCCAGCATAGCAGTGTTAAATCGCTTCATGAAGCTCCTCAATGTTTCGGCAGGATAATATTACAGGGAATTATCTTAACCAAACGGTAGCGTTCTAACCAACTTACTAACACGTTTTGTTGTTGACGGTTAGTTCCACATGATATAATTAGTTCACGAGTTTAATTCAAATTCCTTTTCCTGGTTTAATTCTAATCCTTATCTTACTCTACTAATTATACAGCTCTATAAGTAGTATATATATACACATAATTTTGTTCATATCATCAATATATATAGTTACGGATCATCAACATCAAATATATAGTTACGATTAATTGTGTTTTGACTTTATATACATCAATAATCAAGATTCAAGACGACTGAGCTTCGTACCCAACAAATATGTCGGACACTAAATTCGTAAACAAAAGCGAGTGGACTATCTCTTTGCGCGACGACACGGGCAAGTGCCTCATCCGAGAATTGAAGCCCGGCAAATCTCTGAGCAAGAGCAAGGAAAGCTTATTATCTCGCAGCCGCATTTGCGGAACAAACGGTTGGAAGATTGGGGTTTTAAGGAACGGGCGATTTGTCAATATCACCGTCTATGCATCGGATATTCTCGGAGTCACTCCTAAAGTCGTATTTTGGACCGAGGAAGAGGAGATCATCAAGCCTGATAGCCATGGGAATAATATAATTTCAAAGAAAAAGTTACTACGGGTGGAGGGAATTGTAAAAACCGCCAACGACGATTTCTTTGCCATTGGATGCATATTTATGAGGTCTTCGGCGCGGAAGAGACGAAAACCGTTTCTTATTGCCAGAGAGGAAGAGGGTCCTTACCATGACCTACCGCCCTTACCCCCCATACAGTATACATGTGACGATTCCCAACGGTATGGACCCTTGTCGATGGATTCACAGGTTCCGGGAGGTGGTGATATTAGTGCC
>JAQRGC012084919.1:0-14841 GCA_028659135.1 Plantago lanceolata
TTGGTGATTGGTTTGAAGTGTAAAATGTGTAATTTTGCAATGTAGTCTACTTTTACACTGATTGGTTGCATTTTAGTAGGTGTAAAAGTCTGAAATAATTTACAAAGATTGGTTTGAAGTGTAAAAACAAGATGCAAAATTCTAATTTTGATTGAATTTGGGATTTTCATGTTAAATTCATAAATGTCCCTAGAACATGATTCACAGCAAACCCAGTAATTCACAGTTCAAAGGAATTGAAGACAACAGTAGATAACAAACTGGACAAAGCTCAGGACATCATGGACATGTGAAGAACAGTCTCAGCCGGTTATCTTGGAAGACACCATGACACCTGCAACAAAGGCAGCAGAGAGAGCCATGACCATTGTGTTTATTGCAGGATGGTTGTTGGTCTCATCTACCACAGCCTGGCCTCTGATATTGGACACATCTGGGGCAGCAGAGTCATACACAGTGTCATCTGTCACACGTTTTTCTGCAGCAGCGAAAGAGCTTCCACAATTGTCATTCTCGTTTCGTTCGCGGCGTACGTGAATTGCCACATGAGTTTCCTCACAGAGCTTGTCTTTCATGGCCATTTCTGTCCTCACAGCCTGCAGCTGAGCTCTCAAGCTCTGATTCTCCATATAAAGACCTCTGAGATACTGGATCTCTCGCGACAAATCACGGTTGCAACCACGAAGGCCGTTGATTACCTCGATCGCTCGGTCTGTGAACTCCAGATCAGTCCACTTCCAGTACCTACAACCACCAGGAAGCTGCAAATCAAAGACAAGACACTTGAGTCACATATTCATTTGTTGACAGAAGATAGAATAACAAAAGGTTCACAAAGATTACCTTGTATCTGTCGCAGCGCTCAAAGCGCCTACCCGGGTTCTTATCCGTCCAGCTGGTTAATGCAATGGTTCTCAGTCCACAAGTGCGAACTGGTCCTTGATCGACTCTGGAGGCCATTTGGTTGCAGTGTGGTGGGAGGAGGCTTATCTGCTTGAGTAATGAAGGTGAAGAGTATGGGAATTGGGAGTGGAGTCACTGTTGTATAGGAGACAGAATTGGGGGCTGTAACCCTAATTTCTGTGGATTTGCTTATGTGGAAGGATGGATATCATCCAAGTGTATGTATGTGATGAAGCCCCAGTAGGTGTGATTGATTTAGGCGGGAAATTTCCCGCCTAAAGGTTGTAGTTCCCTCCAAAAGTGTCAAGTGTTATCATTTCGTCACCTAATCGACAAAAGGAGTTGATATATGATGTGTTGGATTCTTGAAACACGTATAGGAGTACGAGTAATACAGTTTGATATCCCAATCCAAATACACTCTGAAACTAATACGAATTTATCATTATGAAAATCGAAGAGGTACTTCGAAGAGTGGTTTCAGTTGAAGCATCACAACCTTTTGAATCAAAAGTCATGTATAGTGAATAGGCACAACTTATCGTATTGCTATAAGAAACATAGAACTTGGTTCCACTTGTTAAATTGTCATGTAATCTGTGTTAGTCTAGAGCAGAAACATACAATTTAAATCTGTGCTATGGCAACCTCGAAAGAATCTACCAAATGTGATCCTGTTTATGATGAGTATGGTCATCCCATTTTGATCGAATGTGTCGTTGGTGGCCCTTTAGATGATAATCGATGTGCTCCTGGAAGGAAAAAGAAGATAAATGGTAAGTGTGTTTGTTGTCTTTTGAATGATTGCTGTCATCTTACAACCGGTCACTCTAATCTGTGCAAAAACTGTTACCATTGATCAGGTAGAATGCGTCATCACTGTTCCATTGAGATGTGGGGAGGGGGCCAGTTTGTCCTCCATGGAAACACTCTTGCATATGATGGTGGTGAATTTAAATACGTTTATCAGTGTGATATAAGGAGTTTTGGCCTATGGGACCTATTTGGAGCAGCAACTGAGTGTCATTTCAAAACTGGACAGCCAACAATGGCCTGGTATGTAAATCCAGAACGTTCTGATCTTCGTGTCGAACATTTGATCCCGATCAATGATGATGCCGAAGTGCAGAGGATGCTAAGGCTATGCAACAGTTTTACAAGGTCTTATGTGAAAGTATATACACAGGATACTAACTTTGGCAGGGCTGTTGATCCGGCGAAGGATACATACTACATGATTCCACATTTGATCCCGAAAGTGCATACTGCTGGACTTGCTGTACATGTCAAATATAATGTGGAGGAGAGAATAGCATTTAGAAACCGTTGGATGCGAGAGGATAAGGGATTGGAAGAGAAACTAGGAAAGACGTGGTATGTTTCTGAACGATCAGTTTTCGAGCCTCCGTGTCAGAATTCTAAATACAATCTTCGGGCATTGCCTTGCAGGGGATTGAGTGACAGAGAAAAGATTGTAGAGGATGATCCCATTGGAGAGTATCTTTGTGAAATTGATGTATAACTTAGAACTTATGTAGATTTGAAACCTTTGTACTTACGATGGCTGATCCAATTGGTTACATAATTGATCGAGTTTAATATTACATTAATTCTGTGTGTCGAACAGGAGAGGTGAAGTTAGAATACTAGAACAGTTCCATCACCATTTCATTCAAACAAACATCAGCACATGACAGTTTAAAGTAGATCTAAACTACCAATACGACTAAGGCAATCCTTACAGTTTCAGATTAAGGAATAATCTAGAACCATAACATGTCACTTAATACTAAATTTAGAATAGAGTTCGACTAGTAGAGAACTTAACACACACAGACATCTTTTTAATGGAAATACAGACAAGATCTTAACTTAAAGCAGTAGCTACGTATGGAACGATGGAACTTATCAAATCAGATTACTCTCGGCGCTTGAACCTTCGGAATGCAGACTTCCTTGAACCAAACTCCCCTGCATTGTTTGATCCAGGCTGGGCATATTTGTTGTTCTTGTCGGTGCTGCTTTCACAAGAACTGTCTCCACCACTTTCATCCTCAGAATCCTTAACTATAAGATCCTTCAGCAGAGTATCATCGTCTGGGTCCGATTGTTCCCAATCCGCAGCCATGCAATCTGGATTTGCTGCATACTCCTTAAGCCAGTACGACCATCCATCAAAGATACAAGCCAGCTCACTCCACAGTGGCTCCCCGTAGTTGCGACACCAACCAAATCGTGGTTCCTCCTGCAAATTAAGCAATTATTGTCATGAGAGTAATGTTCAGATCATAAGCTCAAAATGGTTTGGTTAGCTTTTGTTGTTACCTTCAACAATGCATCCCAAACCTCTGGCTTTGCAGCCTTGAACTTGTTGTTTTCGTGCACCCAAGTGAGCTCTTGCTTTGCTAGAAGTTTCGTGAACACCACGTGCCTTGCGTGCAGCGAGTTCACAATCTCTTTGATCTGCAACTATGAGTATGGAAGGCTGAGGAATTTCGGCAAGTAGTCAGCAACAGCCTTGTATCCATCGTCAACCAGACTTGGCCAAATCCAATCACCTTTCTCGCATAGCTTGTTGAGCTTTCTTACAATGAGCTGGACATGTCCCTTGAGATCTTTTCCACCATTTCCATACCAAATCCTATCCTAATCCGCCCACGGGGCAGGTAGCATCTCGTCTTTGTCTGAATGAGAGGAATGATTAGCCATTTGGAGTGTGTTTTGTTGTATGTGAATGAGTATTGCTCTGTTTTGAAAAGTTTAAACTTGTGGAAGGCTATATAAAGATTGTGTGAAGTACTACTTTAAGCTACCATCATTTATGATACCATCCTAACCAACTTCATTCTGAATTTGTCAATTTGCAAGTTCAAATGCTTACAAATGGATCTAATACAGGATTTGATCTTCTAAGCACTACCTCAACAATTGATTTAAGGTATATGTAGTGGTTCCTAATGACTCGTAATATGTTAATGTCAAATAAATGAACGGTATATGTAGTGTTTTACTAATTACTCTTCCGTACATGTAAGTATTTGGTACAAGAATTCGATTGACATGAAATGATTCTACAGTCGATGGACTGACATGAAATGATTCTACAGTCGATGCTATGTTCAATTTGAATTGGTTACAAATCAAAGCCGGTACATTAACTAGTCGATATTTACGTACCTAACAAATGACCATGTTATGTGGCATGGTACATGTAGACTATGTTATTATATGCTAAAGTTATGTTAAAGTAGATTATGTAGGGTAATTATGGCCTACCAAAATAAAGGGCCAGGATGATATCTGCAAAAGGTGGTGCATGAATCAATGGTTGTGATGATGCCTAATTAAATGAGCCAAACCTCTTGATCTTCTCCTCCTGTTCACGCCTATCAACCTGCAGTTGTCATTCATTGCCTCCAGATCTCAAGAGCCTCATGCAGTAGTCTTTTCACTAGCTCATATCTACACAACACAATGAATGACATTCATCTATGAGTAACAAAAGCTACCCTCCTACAACCACTTTCTCAATCCAAAAGCATTACCTTTTTCTCTCAATACACCATTACTGCTGCTTATCTATGATAATGGAAGTGCTAGGTCAAGTTGATGATGGCATGATGGGTGCAGGCCGTGGCAGAGGACGTGGTGGCAGAGGACGTGGCCGTCCAGTCGACAGAAGAACCATTAGGGGTAAAGTTTCTGCAAGCTCTATGTATTATTGGAATTTTACAGTCACTTGATACATAAATCTTGTCTTTTTAGTTTCCATTCCTGTGAAGAAACTTAAATTGCATGTGTTGTAATCGATGCTAACGGCCTTTTCTCATTCAAATTGCAAGCTCGATTTGGTAGATTAAAGTTTAGAACCGTCATTATTATCGGTTATGTTTAATTTGAAGCTCCAATAAGTACAGTCAAGGCTCCATTTAATTACAAATTACAATTGCTTGGCTGATTTCTGTCTGATTATGCCCTTTTACATGGATTTGATAGTCTAGGCTAAGGTGGAGTTGTAGATAATCTTTAGATGATATTAATGTAGATAGTAAAAGTGGATCTAATATATACCCTATGGAACTTTGATAGTTGTGATCATAGTGTGGCCTTGTAGATTAACTTCAATTTAGGACAAATTATGGTGAATCTGAAAACAAACCTTGGTTTTCTCAAACAGGACCATCCGCTGCGATGAGGACCATCATCGTGAACCTTGGTGGCAGATGGTACGATGAACATCCTTTCGGGATGCATTTCCGTACTGTCTACACGTGCTATATTCACAATGTGGAGCCAGACAGTTTCAAGTTTGTCCAGCTGCTGCAGGCTGTGATGAAAATGTTTGACAATGGGCGCCCTCCGACCCGTTTCTAGTACCACAGGCATGGTGTAGCCTACCCTGATGGTCTGATGAAGCTGTATAGTGATGAGCAGATGGAGGCCATGTGGGCTAATGTGGAGAACCATGGTGAGAGGGTGGCTGTCGTTTACGCCCAGGACAAGGATGTTGAAACCGACGCAGAGACTGATGCCGTCCTTTACGAGCTGCCAGCGAGAGTTCCATCCATTGTTCCTCCTTTCAACACAGTCGATATGTATGCGTCAGCATACGCTAATCAGTTGGAAGCTGAGCTTGTTGGCCCTGCTAATCTGTGAAAGCAGGAGGCTGGAGGTCGCGACTGATACGTCTCTTAGGAGGCGGTTCCCCGTGTTTATGGTGTTTAAGCTTTCGTCGTATTTCAATCCATGATCATTTGAACTTTATGCTCTTATGTTTTAATTTCTGTTTAAGTATGTCCGAACACTTATCTTTTGCAGCACTTTATGTTTATCCTTTTGGCTGATCAATTGAACTTGCTTGCATCAATGATCATGATCTCTAATTTATCATCTTAATTTGAATCTGTTTAAATTTCACTTTGATGTTGCTTTGATTATGTCAAGTATTGACTACGTATGCTCCCTATCTGATTATGTCTACGGCTTGGAGAACCTGATTACTTTCGATACTGAATATTGTATGCATCTGTTAGAACAAATCCATCCCTTTCATTGATGCATTACAGAATTTAAATGTGCCATGCAACTCTATCCTAAAAGCAGAAGCTTACTAGTTACTACATGCAAATCTAAAACATGACAGGAAAGATAAAATGATACCCTCGTAATGTTCGACTGTCGATCGAAACATTACGAAGGGGGGGATGGATTGTTCGAACTACATGAAACCTAACTCCAAGCAGAATCATTCTACTTGCTGAACTTTGCCTTCACTTTGTCAAAGCTTGAGGTAGCACCAGATGAACCTCCATCTTCAGCAGTTCCAGCCTGTTCAGATCCACCTTCTTCATTTCCAAGGTCCTCAGTTCCACCTTCTTCATTTTTAAGTTCCCCAGTTCCGCCTTCCTCATCTCTAAGGTCTTCAGTTCCAGCTTCCTCAGCAGCAGCCTCAGAAGTGCCCCCCTCGATGTCTCCGACGTTGAAGTGGCGGTAAGTTAGATGAAGCACAAGGACGCCGTCCGCTGCATCAGAATCACCGTCTAACTGGAAGAACTGAGTCCCAACACGATCATGCCAGTCCCAGTAAGCTTTGTTCTCAAAGGTCAACTTAAACTGCTTCCAAAACGGCTCACCAGCATCACGATAAGCAGCACATTCTGGCTCAACCTTCAAAATAAACAAAATGGGATAAGTAAGAAGAATGAAAGTAAGCGAAACACAGTAATGGCCTTTAAGAAACTGTTAAGTAATCAACCTCAAGGAGAGGAGCCCATATTTCAGGAGCAGCAGTGAACAAGTTAGCAGACGGATCCCAATTCATGCCTCTTAAGTTGGTCAGCACCCAAAACATCATGTTCCACTTGCTCAGCATCTTGACAGCGGCATGGATCTGCTCCCTCGTGTAAGTCACGTTGGCTCTCTCCTGCAACACCTTCATCGCCTTGCGGTAGACTCTTTTGACAATGAGCGGAAACAACCATTTCCAACGCTTCGAACCACTGCAGATGACCTTCACAAGGATCTTCACATGTTCTTTCATCATGTTACCCTCTCCGTACCAGATAGCATCCTGAATCGCTGAACTCATTTTGTGTTTTGTGTCTTCTTTATCAGTTTAGTGTTCTAGTGTTTGTGATGGAGCTAAGGAGAGTTTGAAGTGTCGTATTTATATTGAGACGAAGTTACAATAAATGTATCCAACTGCATCAAAGTACTATAACTTATATAATCAATATCCAAAATGGAGTTTAATTGAATCTGGCAATGATGCAATTGTAGCAAAGTTTGTAAGTCGATTGATGAATAAACGAGGTCAGAATTTATGTAACGAAATCGTTAATATCTTAATTACGTTTGATGAGTTAATGCACATAATCATTGTGTTATGCTCCTAAACTTTGGCATGTACATTTTGTTGAAATATGGTAGAGTGAATCATGGGTTATAAGTGTGCAGTCATGTGTTCCCGCCCAAATTTGTACCAGTAGAACACAAGGAGAATCTGAAGTGAATCACACAGAATCAAGGCCATTTTAAAATGAAATTCACAAGGCTCAAAGTCTGTTGCAGGCTTTAGCCAGCTTCAAGGACAAATCAATGTTGAACAGCCCCAATATCATGTCTTATCAACTTGATTCCACCAAATCTGCAGTAAATCTCTACAACTTTCAAAGTGCAATAATGTGTTTTTCCAAAATGAACCTAATATAAAGACCACAGATTATGCTTGCAGCTCTGCAGCTTACCATAACAAAGAAACATTACTTTCACATTTACTCCTTTAACACAAGAATGGAAGGATCTTTTGGCTCCGATGTGCCCCAGACGCAAGGCCGGACAACTGTCCATCATGGTGAGGGTAGCAGGCCTCGTGGTAGACCCGTCGCAGCCGGGACAATTAGGGGTAAAAGTAGCATTTATACTCTAAACATCTGTTTATGTACTCTGTGTTGTATCTTTGCAGTTTAAAATTCCAAACATTTATGCTCTTGTTTACAGTCTGATGTTACTGCTTAATCCTGAGTTGATTATAGTCACTACATTAATAAGTTTCTATGTTATGTTAAGGTTGCAATTAGAAGTATCAATTCAATTAGATTTTGTTTCTATGTTCGATCTTGTAACGCGACGTATGACTAAAGCTAATAGAATATCTATTGTAACAATGTAATGATTTGTAATTGATCTGTAGGCACTCCTGCTGATCGTCCATCGATCATTGTGCTGATCAGGGGCCGTTGGTTTGACACTATGACTCACGGCTTGTACTATAACGGTGGAAGAACTAGGTACATCCACAATGTTGATCCTGCCACTTTTAAGTCCAAGGAACTGCTTATGGCTGCTTACAAGCTTAGGGGGGAAAATGAAGTGGTTCCTACTCAGTTTTGGTACCACCCGCACGGAGAATTACAGTGGCCTGCTGGACTTGCCTGCATCGATAGTGACGCTCAGATGGTCGAAATGTGGGCGAATGTAGCTGCTCATCGAAAGAGAGCAGTTGTTGTTGTTATGCAGGATGTGTTTGAAGAGTTTGATCCAAAGTCTCATGCTCTTATTTATCATGCCCCGTCATCCCTTTTTTGTGGACCGAGTTCCCTTAAATGGGGTGACTACTTACAAGAGGCCTTGTACGAGATGTACTCCAAAGATGAAATGGGACCCTACGCAAATTGGGAATCAACCACAGGTGGACAAGACTGGTATGTTAGCAGCCTTGAGTTTCCAATGGTCCAGGGGGTTTAGGCTATCATCTCAGTTTCAAGGGTTATGCTTTCAATTACTACTAGTATTCTGTTGTTGTTAATCGTTTCTAAGTTGTTCGGAATGTGTCCTTTTGATGTTCCAGTATTAGCTCCTTCTGATTTTAAAAGTGTACAAGTGTTCAACTTGAATTTCCTTTATCATGTTGGATCATGTAGTACTATATGTATAAACTTTTGGATATGGAACAAGTCTACTACTTCATTTTCTGCTATTAACTATTGTCAACCACCCTGTATTGTTGTAGTTAAGAACCATATCTTCACAATCCACAAGCCATATTACCTTATTCAATTCATTTGCATCCAAAAGGAACTGCTTCTGCAGTGTTATCAATGGAGTTATCCTTCTCAGACACATCAATGTTAGCATCAAAATGGCCAAAATTGAAAGCTTGTATGCTTAAAGCAATGCAACAGAAGCTTATATTCATTTATCATCTGTATATGCTACAGATGATCAGTATTGGAAGCTCATTGATAATCCTGCTTGTAGTAATGAATGTTAGCATCCAAATGGACAAAATTGAAAGCTATGCTTAAACCAATGCAAGTGAACTTCATACACATAAGGTTCAGCAGAGTTACAGATGATCAGTGCAGAAAGATCATTCATAAAGATAGTGATCCTTTAAGGAGCACTGAACCTATTTCACCTAACTCTATGACTCCACAATTCAAGTTATTGATCTTATAAAGCATACTACTACTTGCTTATCTTTCCACACCACAAAAAAACACAAACACTTGAAAAAATGTCTGTATCAGACAAGCTTGCAAGAAGAGCTCAGGATGAGATTTTCTACCAGAAGGAGTTCCCGAAGGAGCATGTTGAGTTGCTTGTCATGCAGCTCACACGACTTGCTGAGTTCGAGACACTCTGGCACTGGCCAGACCACAAGGACCGTGCCTTGCAGAGGATGCAACTCCAGTTCCTCGCTGAATTTTGGCAAGAGGTATACCCCAACTGAGATGCTGAACGTGATCGGCAAGCTCCATGAGCGTCATGAGGTGTTCCACAAGCTGATGAAAGAGCCTGGAGTGGAGTGGAACTGCAACACGAACAAGTTCACTGCAGATTCTTTTGTCTGGGAGAAATTGGTGGAGCTACAATTATCTTTCGTTTCGATGTGATCAAAAGTTTCAGTATCTGCATATATGAACACTACACTAGATTCTTAACCTTTTGTGCTTCAAAATGTAGGAGGACAGTCGATACTCATGGTATCTCATGCTTGGAGACCCGCTCTGGTACGATATCGGTGTTCTCATTGAAGGAGACGTGTTCAAGTACTCTTCGGAAATCATCAAGGACAACCATGCTCCTGCTGCTGTTGATGCTGGTGAAGGTTCTAGCAAACCAGCAACCAATTGCTATGAACTGGATAAGTATTCAAAACCAAGCTACTGGAATCTCCGTTCGCCATGCCGTCCACTTGCCTGGATTACTCTACCGGATACGCCAGAATCTGGAAAGAGTCCCAATGTATCCCCCCTTGTTCAGCAAATGAACAGGTTTGATTCCCCACTTAACAATTCCCCAGGGATTGCGTTATCAACTGAGGAAGCTTGGATGGTTGGGAAACAGGCAAGTCTGGAGAAGAAAGCTTCTGCAGCCAAGAAGCGCATCATCTGGGATTGGACAAAGAATCCAGATTATGATACTGAGGATGAGGATTCCTGAGAAGTTATGAATGAAAGTCCCTCCTCAGGAAATTCTGTTTCCAATTAGTCTGAGTTCATCTTCAACAGCCCACACTTTAGTCCTGCAAGCTCTGTTCTAGTGTCATATTTAGTTTAAGTATTATTATCCTAAAGTGGTGTGAGCACGTTGAACCACCTATGTAGTATGCTCGTAGCTCTAGTGGTAGCTTTTAGGTTTCCGGATGTTGGTAGTGTCGTATTTAGTTTAAGAACTATCCTAAAGTGATGTGAACACGTTGAATCACCAATGTAGTATGCTCGTAGATGTAGTGGTAGATTTTAGGTTTCCAAATGTTGGTAGTTTACATATATTGGGCTGTTGAATCATCTAGTTATTTCTATGGTGTCGGTTGAGTTTCATCCTTTTCATTTCATTTGATCAACTGCAAGCGAAAATAGAGAATCGTGGAGGCAAATAACACGAGTTCACAATCAAATATAAACTCAACAATAGACCACATAAGCTGAATCAGGCTTAACAAGTACGAAACAAGTACGAAACAAGTAAGAAGCAAGTAAGAAACATCGATAAATACAAACCGCCAGTATCATCAGTTCACAAGTACCACAACATACTTCCCTAACACGCCTACATCAGTTATCAACTGTAAACAACCATCATTCAGAGATCGACAAATCACAAAGTTTTACCAAAAGAATATTACAGAAGCAACCCAAAGTTTTAAAGTCTGAGACCTAAATAGTGCTCTATATCAAAAGAATTTGGATTTTCTGAATTACCAAAAGGCATAAGCCGACAGAACGAATTCCTTCAAATCCACCCTAGGTTCTTGCTTCTGTAATTTACCGATCGGAATCAGAATCTTGGCAGCATGCTCACCTCCTGCGTCACAAACTCCCACTTGTCCTCTTCCGTCATCGATAAGAAAAACTCGACCATTCCAGGTTCAGAAACCAGCTTCCTACCTAGTGCAACTTTGTAAGAAATGCCCAAGTGAGTAAACTTGCTCAGCTCCTCGTTCAATTTAGCCATTAACCCGACTCCCGGAGCAGAGAACCTGGACTCAAATGACTCTGAAGAAGTTGGCACGGTGTCAGGTTCCGTCTTTGGCTTCACATATTCCATGCACTCCTTGCTGAACTTCATAAGACCACCAAGCATATCCATGAAAGCTTGATCAGTTTCTGGACCTGCTCTACTACGCTTTGACCTTGGCAGAACAGTTCCATCACCAATATTTGGTATCACCGATCTCGTCGGAGCCTTGCGCTTGAGCACAACATTAGCATCATCACCTGCAACACCATCCCCAGCCAGGTCATATCCAAACTCCAAATCCTTCTCAGTAGCATTAACCCTGTCACCAGCAAGTAGTTTGTTGATAGATTCACCATAAGATCTCGCTCTCTTACCGATTGCAGTTTCTCTTCCAAATATCTCACACCAGTCTTCGAAATGTACCCACTTTCTGTCGTTGTGTTTCTTCATAATAGGGAATTCTTGTGTGCCATAACAAGCAAACATATCATCATAAAGCTCACACAAATTAATGGAGGAATATGTACAGATCATGTCAACGAAGATAATTACTCATACCTTAACAATCCTTTCCCACTTTTCGTCATCACATGTGAAACTTTTGTTAACATCATCCCACTCAACCCCACTCTTTCCTTTGACACAAAGAACAACTGTGTGCCGTGCCTTCAAAGTCCAGATATGGTTTTTGATGTGAGGCTGAATCCTGATCGCAGTACCGGGGAACCTCTCCTTTAGTTTATCGAGTATGAAGCTGTAACCGCCAGGTTTGAATCCTTGCGGAGATTTCAACGAAGCCTTCTTAGCTTCCTTCATGGCAGAGACAAGATCTTCATCCTCAGCTCTAGTCCACTTGTAGTTCTTCCTTGTCTGACTCTTACCAGCCTGAGATGCCTGAGTTACAGGATCAGCCTGAGTCTGGTTGATCTCAACATTGTCCACACCATCGGAATCTCCACTGTCAGCGTAAGTTTGCGACATGACTGTCATTGAAATCAGAAAAGACAAGAACCTCAATCAAAACCAGGTGATGTAAGACAACTGATATAAAGATGGATTCACAGCAGGAATTCAGATGTAAACAAGACAATCATACAGTAATGGAACCAAGCAAAGAGATGCATAACACCGTGATTGTGTATGATGATAGAACCATCATCATAATGTAGCATATAGCTAATAAAAACCAGGTTACAATCAAGTTCGAACAGAGCAATTACAACAAAATGACTGACCACCAAAACAAGCAAGCAGATCAGTTTCACAAAAGAGATTAATGTTTCACAACATGGCAGTGATTCCACATAAAAACAATCAAGAAACAAATCATGCTCTCCGCCCAGATGCCCTCCTTCTAGACCAGAAAAACATTAGATGAGCAAGATTCATGCGGTATTGATCCCATCGATCATTGTGTTCCAGTGAATCAATAGGTTCCAGGTCATCATCGATAACATCACCATCATCTAACGCCGTTCCATCACCAACAATGTCATCCTCCTCTTCTAGCAGATCATCAGCTGCTACATCACGTAGAAAATTGTGAACAAGACAGCAGGCCAGGATTATATCATTCTGAGTTTCCAACGGGAAGAAACTGGGGGAGCGCAAAATAGCAAAACGTTTCTTCAAGAGTCCGAAGGTACGTTCTATGACATTCCTCGCACTAGAATGCTTAAGATTGAAGTACTCCTTCGCATTCTCAAGTTGATTTGGTGCATCAGCCCATTCTTTCAAATGATATCTGGTCTTGTCGAAAGGAGGCAAGAAGCCCGGACAGTTCATGTAGGCAGCATCGACCAGGTAATAGTTGCCTATAAAGGTAAAAATATACTGTCAATGCCCGTTGTCTAAAATTATCTTCCTAACCGCCTATATAACTGCCTACCTCTGGGGACAGTCAAACCGTCTGGACGAGAAAGAGCATCACGCAGAACCCTACCATCCCCAGCAGATCCTTCCCAACCAGTAAGGACGTATATGAACTTCATGTTCGAATCACAGACACCCAACACGTTGACTGAGGGAAACCCCTTACGGTTCCGATAGTGTGCCTCAATGCGAGCATGTACAGTAACAGGTATGTAAGTATCGTCGAGTGCACCTAAACATCCCTGTAGTTCACACATGATTATATGGAGATGAAAGGATAAGTACTGTTAATCATTAATATATGGTAAATCAACGGTTAGATCCATACCTTGAAATGGCACCATGGTTCTTCAACACAGTTGTCGGGGACTGGTGTTGGTTTTGATAGTAGGAGTGGGTGAAGCTTCAATACAACACCTAGGACTTCATGGAATGAACGACTGACAGTCTCCCCAGATCTCATGAATGCCATTTGAGCTATCCTTTGCTTATTATGATGACCTAGGACTGCCAGAAAAGTTGCAACCTTCTCTTCAATGCTAGAGTACAGAATCCCCGTATCCCCGGTAAGACCACCGTGATCGCGTAACATTTCAACAAACTTCCTGAAATTGTCGGTACGCATCCGCAGCACATTCTTACGGTTCACGTCATTTAGCAGAAGGCGGTCCAGGTACTCTTTCCGTGTTACAGAATTACGATACAGCGAATAAGTATAGCCACGCTTACGCTTACCTATCCTAGGTTTGACATGTTTGAAATAGTACCAAAGTAGAGCAATCATCGTAGCCAAATTCATCACCACAACAGCCCTTCTAACTACATCAGCCCTTTCTTTGGAGGTTACCATTGCTATACAAGCCAAACATACAGGTGAAATGCTGCTACACTAACATGAACACAATATGAATAACAGACAGAATTCCAGCAGCTAGGACAATCACCATTAAAGCTCATCAATGTTTTCAATAGTGACAGGGTAAATAGTGACAACAACCATGAACAACTGATAACTGAACTCCTAAGTTAGAACTAATTATACTTAACAGTCCACTAATCAAGCTTACAAGTCACATAATCAGGCTTAACAGTCACACAATCACAAATATCACATACTTAACAGTAAACATAATCATGCTTAACAGGTTGCAACATACATTCATTTACCAGTTTGTCAGCACTCATAAATGCAGTCCTAACTCCCACAAACATCAATAAATTCCTTGCACCCTAATAAATAAGCTAATCTTTCACCTATTTAATGATGAAAAATGAAACAGAAGATAGGAAAAACGGCCTGCAGAAGAACAAAAACAACTGGGAATGAAAACTAGAAACCCACTGACTAACCTTCAACTCAATTCCGACCAAAAACACAAAACAACACCAGCTTCCGACCAACTGCACTCCTACAAACACAGAAACGAAGTCAGTTTTCAAGATTTGGGTCGAATTGGTGACAAAATTAAAAAGCCCCAAATTCTAGGGTTCATACACTTGAGCGGGAAGAAGAGAAGAGACGGCTGCAGAGAAGATGAAAAACACAATGTAAAATCTGTGTGTGTTTGCTATTTATACTTCCATCGTAGGGCTCATGCC
>JAQRGC012085030.1:0-16268 GCA_028659135.1 Plantago lanceolata
TGTCTCAACCATGCTAGCTTATGGCATGTGAAGAAAAGATGATGTTGTGTTTCTTCCTGCAGACCACAGAGAGGACAAAGTGGTGATGCCACACAAAATGCTTTATATAATGCAGATGCAGTGGCTAGTCTATTATGCACAGTCATCCAACAAAAGAACTGTACTCTGGGCAACACTTTGAGTTGTCAGATCCGGTTCCATGGTAAATGATGACCATAATCTTGTGGTCTACTCAGAGCGGGGTAGACCGATTTAACTGTAAATGATCCAGATGGCTCAAACAGCCAAACTCTACTATCCTGTTGATGATCTGTAGGTAAGTGATAAGCCAACACTTTATAAACTAGATGTTATGGGATCACTCTAGACAACAAAGGAATATTCCACTGATGATGATGAATAAAATCACTAACTGGTTGGCTAAAATCCTGTAAATTACATATACTAGCTAAATTCTGAGTTAGCAACCAATTATCTTGCCAGAAATCAATCTGTGTACCTTGTCCTACTTTCCATCCCAGGTGTTGTCTAAAATCTGTAAGATGCCTTACAAGCATCTTCCAGATCCAGCTATGACCTGGTTTAGCTACAGCTTCAAGTATGGATCTATTTGGATAATATTTATGACTGCATAGTTGAGCCCAAAGGGAAGTTGGTTCTTGTAAAAGTTTCCAGAGAATTTTCCATTGAAAAGCTTTATTTACTTTTGCCAGATTCCTAATATCCAAGCCACCTAGTGATTTAGGGGTGCATATAACTCTCCACTTCACTCTGCCTCTTTTCTTACCATCTACTTGGTTATTCCAAAGAAACTGAGTATTAATGGAGTTAATCTTCTTGATTATAGCAGCTGGCAAAGTAGTTATAGACATAAGATAATATGGCACAACAGTAGTAATAGCTTTGATCAACACTACTTTGCCAACATAAGATAGAGTTCTATTGTACCATAAAAGTGATCATACTTTTTTTTTCCTATAAGAAAAGGTACCCCGAGGTACTTGTCTTGCCTTCTATTCATTGTTACTCCTAGATAATTTCTCAACCAGTGTCTCATATGGGCGGGGTATTGGGAGAGCAAATGACTCTAGACTTTTTCCAGCAGATAGCCTGTTCCGCAGCTCTAGCATATTGATTTAGACACATTTTAAGTGCTTGAACTGATGGTTTAGATGTCTGACTGAATAATAAACAGTCATCCGCAAAATTGAGTATGGGAATGACTGTCCCTGATTTGATCTAGAGCTTCTAAGTGAAACTATCTTTTTCTGCGTAACTAATTGACACAACTTTTTTATGAAAAGGGGAGATTGGATATCCCTGTCTAAGGCCCCTAGTTGGTTGCCAATCAGATGAATGTGCCCCATTTATTCTAACATGAAAGCTAACAGAGGTTACACAAAACATGATCAATTTTATGAGTTTTGGAGGAAAATGGATTTTTTTTAAAGCAAACTCCAAAAAGGACCACTCAATTCTATCGTAAGCTTTTTCAATATCTAATTTGAGTGCAAAATAAAAAGCTTTGGAGGTTCTTTTCTTTAACATTGTATGCAAGAGTTCATGTGCAACCAAAACATTTTCTGTAATTGACCTCCCTGGAACAAAACCATTTTGGTATGGGGAGATAATCTTTGTCATTACAGGTCTTAACCTTTGTACAAGGATTTTTGCAATAATTTTGTAAAGAGTTGTACAAAGGCTAATAGGCCTATACTCTGCTGGGGATACATCTCCTACCTTTTTTGCAATGACTACTATTTGTGTTTCATTAAAACTAGTGTCAAAGCTACCATGCTCAAAGAAAGTTCTAACTATATGCTTTACATCTTCTCCTACTATGTCCGAGAATGCTATGTAGAATTTGGAATTGAATCCATCTTTACCTGGTGCTTTATCTGGGGCTATAGAAGTCAGGGCATCCCAAATTTCATGATCATCATGAGATCTGACAAGTGCTTCATGATCATCTAGACTGCACTGAGGTACCACCACATTCAGAAATGGTGATAGATCAGTTGTCCCAGCTTGTGACCTTTTTGAAAAGAAATCTTTAAAAACCTCACAAATTGCTCTAGGGTTAGTATGCCAGTGCTGATGTTCATCTTGAATGCCATGAATGAACTTTTTCCTATACTGGTGAGATGCTAAAGAGTGAAAGTAGTGTGTATTTGCATCACCTTCAGAAATAAATTTTCTCGTTGCCCTTTGAGACCTAAAGGCTTTCCTTTGATCTAAAAGAAGATTAATCTCATTTTTAAGTTTTTGATTCTGTGGTCCAAGTACAACAGGATTAGAGTGAGTTAAGCAATCAATTTCTCTTAGCTGTTCAAATTTGTTTCTAATCCTCTTATTAAGATCATGCAAATCAGACAATGCCCAAGTAGGAATAGTATTAGCTAGCAATGCACATTTCTTAGCCAGAGAATCTATATGTTTATTTGAGTTCCAGAACAATTGTAAATTTTGCTTAAAAACTGGGTTTTGGACCCAAATATTTTCAAAATGAAATTTTTTTACTGTATGATCATGCATACTACCTGTATTATGAGTAAAGGGCGATGATCAGAGGTAGAGCTACTTAAATGAGTAACTCTTGTGTTAGGATATAAATTAGACCATTGCTTGTTTGCACAAGCCCTATCTAGACGCTTACAAATGTAATTACCTGTGTACTGCTTATTACTCCATGTAAAAATATCCCCACAAAAACCAAGATCAAAGAGACCACAATCCATAAGACAAGACCTAAATTTATTAATTCACGGTGGTTCCATTTTGAAGTAAGAACAATGGTGTTGAATAAGTCAAATACTATTACTACCTTAAACAATTAACTAAGAGAGGAAAAGTGTCCAATTTTTGCTGGTTAACCCGGACCTAAACAAAATACAAAATACAGGGGATGTATAAGAAACAAATAAGGTCTGTGATCATGATGATTGATGATACAACCTTTAGAATCAAGCACTGCAGAGTGCAGAGAGTCTGAGTACATATGTTACGTCATCGACTTCATGTGCTAACAAAAAATCAAATGAACCAGTCCATATGTTATGTCTTCACCAAAATCTGAAATTCAGTACAGTAATAACTAAACGAACATTACAGAAATCAAATAATTCTGGCAGTACGACGAATGTGTACAGAGTTGCAAAAGTACCGAAACAAGTTTAATCGGCATGAGAATTTCGATAGTTACAAACTTCACGGTATATGAATAGCACATGTATTCCAGTATCTCTCAGTTACCAAGACCATGCTTGTTGGAATGTTCCTCAAAGTGCTGCATAAGAAATCAAAGCCAAATCAGTGAACATGTCTAATAACGCCCTCATAAGTCATAACAAGGAAGACGGAGAAGTTAAGGGAAATCTTGTCTTTAGTTGAAGGTGCAAGTGCAAAACACAAGGAACTCAAAATGACGAAAAATAAAATAAAATATGTTCATGCAACTGTTGAACCTAATTTGCAGGCGTAATGTGCCTAACACAGATAATCACAGAATGCAGAGGGCTTAATTAGGGATGTAGTTGATAACTTGGTACAATCACAACAAGTAAGTCAAAACTGGAAATATACCTGGTGCAATCATCATCATCTACTCTAATGCAGAGAAATTGCTATCTAACTCAGACATTATGTAGATTCGCAGACGTAGAATCTTATGATCATTCTGCCTTACTACTGAGATTTGGTGTCAAAACTAATACCAGGAAATAGGAATATACAATTTTGATTTTTAGACCGCGTGACAGCATGAGTAATCACCAGGATTTCTTCCTACTGTTAGAAAGGTATCGGATATGAGGATGCAAAATGCACCAGCTAGTATGGTGTGAACTGAAGCTTCTAAATGCAGGAAAGTAGTTGTGGTGTATTCAAATGTTCGAACCATACTTGAGTTAGACTCTCAGTTAGCCAACACAATGTGCAGTCTAAACTACAGCAAGATTTGGTCAAGATAGACATGTTTGTTACTAATCACACTATAAACACTTGCAAAGTTGAACTACAGGAATGGTCAAACCTGCAATGCTCGAAGATTCACTGGTTGTACCTAGCTAGGAGATGGAACTAACAATTTCTTTCATGATACATTACAAGACTCTGCAGGGGAGATAGGCTATTGATAACATGAAAAACATACACATGAAGTGATTATTGTTTACTTTTATAAGAGCCTCTTATGGGAGATGATGATCGATGGCATATGAAGAATTATAAATATTTATATTACTGAGATGAAACAAGGTCTAATGGTAAAAACAAAAGTGTGTGGAGCTAATTACAGACGTGACTAAACTAGAGGTTGAGAGGACTTGACAACAAAGCACCGGGTTTCGATGGGTTTACTGATCGTTGTTTAAAGTCATGAAAATTTTATTGTGCAAGACATTTTTTAAGCTATTCAGGACTTGTTTAAACTTTAAAACAGGAAAGCTACTCAAAATGTTCATGAAATTAAACAGGAAAGATTTCGTAATCAAACTTTGATCAAGGATTAAAGTGATTAATGTTGCACTTTACATGAAGAAGCAACATATGTTGCAGTACATTGAGCAGAAAGAGGAAGAGATGGTTAATTCGGGTAAGCGTGACACCAGACGAACTAGCTAAGAGTGTAGTTTGTACAGAAAGCGTTTTGGATTTGTTTTACAATTTTGGTTTGTACGTAGTTTAGCGACTTTGCTTAGTTGTTAAGCTTTGTAATTAGTCAAGTTATCTAGCTGGGAAATTACTTTGTATAAATAGGGCCCTTTTCCCTTTTCTTTCCCTCTCTGTACATTTTTCAACCATTCAATAGAAACAGTTTAATTTATACTTACCTCGACCATACTTGTTGAAATGTTCCTCAAGTGCTGCATAAGAAACCAAAGACAAATCAGTAAAACAATGTTAAACAAGGAAGACGTAGAAATTAAGGATAATTTAGTGTCTTCAGTTGGAGGTGCAGAGTGCAAAACAAAAGGAACCCGAAATGACAAAAAAATATAATGCTCAAGCAATTGTTAAAACCTACAATTATTAGTTCCAATTTGACGATGCAACTTTCCCAGTTCATAATTTGGAGGTGTGATGTGCCAAGAATAGAAAATGGCATGCAGAGGACTTAGGCATGTATTTGATAACTTGCATACAATTTTCAACAAGCACTTCACACGGGATGGAAATATACCAAGGGCCCTTATATACTCAAATATAAATAAATTGCTACTCCCTTACAACTGAGATGTGGCGTCAAAACTAGTAACAGGGCATAGGAATACACATTTCCGAATTTAGACTATGTGGCAGTGTGGGTAATCACAAGGATTTGGGTGCAGCGCACAGGGTATGGTGTGGTGTAAAGTCAAGGATTCTAAAGCAAGTAGTTGCTGTGTACTCAAATGTTTGAACCAAACTTGAGTAAGCCAACACAGTGCGCAATTAAAACTACAGCAAGATATGCTCAACACAGACCTGTTTGATACTATAAACACTAGTGAAGTTGAACTTCAGAAGTGGTCAAACCTCGAAGAGCAGATTTTAAAGCAATGGTTGAAGATTCATTTGTTGCAACTAGCTAGGAGATACAATAACATGCAGTTTCTTTCGTTCTATATTACAAGACTTGGTATATAACTGAGACGAAACAAGGGCAAATGGCATATCTTATATAGCAGGTCTGGAGCTTATTAGAGATGTGATTGAACTAGAGGTAGACTGCATTGTTGTTTAAAGAGTCATGAATATTATTGTGTAAGCCATTTCTGAAGCTGTTTAAAACAGGAAAGCTACTAAAAAACAGAACTTACAGTCTTTCACTTCATGAAAAACTATGGAGCGATGTGTTACTCCTCCCTCTATGTAGATTCCCACCCATCATCATCACCATCACCATAACCATCATCATCATCATCATCACCATCATCATCACTGAAATGCAACTCAATCGTAATGTTACTTTAGGAATGCGGAAACAATTTATTTTTAAAAAAAAGAGGGGTTCATGAGTGCATTAAATTTATAGAAAAATAAAATAAGCAACTGGTAAATTTTCAACAAAAGTCAAAAACATACCTAGAACCCACTATACTATGTTTTGATTGATTTCTATCAAATGCAAAATGTACCTTAGTTGAGACCCGGGGCGAAGATTTTCATTGCCAAAATCGCATTTTTCCTGGAAGATGCTCCGTGTTGAGTCGAAGACAGAGCGCTCGCAATTATCGGATTCGATTATTTCAGTAAAACAACATTACAAGGCGCCTGCACAACAACGAAGACAAAGAAAAATAAAATAATTGCGTATTTAGTTCAAGGTGGTACTCAAAATGACATAAAATATAATGTTCACGCAACTGTTGAAATGAAACCAACAAGTAGGAGGACTAGTTCCTCTAAACTGAGAATGCAACTTGCCCAGTTCATAAGTTGCTGGAGCCTAACATAGAAAATTGCAGAGTGCAGAGGGCTTAGGGATGTACTTGATGACTTACAATTACAGCAAGATGGAATTATACCTGGTGCAATCATGAACCTTATATACTCAACTCGGATTGGCATCTCAATTACGAATCGCCAAAGGGTAAAGCTCTAAGCCATGAATCTTCTGATCATTCTCCCTTACTACTGATATGTGGTGTCGAAACTAATACAGGAAATGCTTCTAATCACCAAGGTTTTCGGCGCATTGTTAAAATCAAAGGTATGAGATATGAGGATACTAGGATGTAAAATATACTAGGTATGGTGTAAATACAAGTCTCCAGCTGTGGTATATTCAACCGTTCCAAAGTTGATTTAGCTAAGTCTAAGTATGTCACAACTAAATCAGAGCTGTTTGATACTGTAAGCACTTGCAAAAACGGAACTACAGAAGTGGTCAAACCTGAAGGAGCAGATTCTAAAGCCATGCTTTAAGATTCATTGGTTGCAGCTAGTATATTGGAGAGAGCTAGAAACTAGAAAGAATGGTATTACAAGAATTTGCAGGGGAGTTGACCTGTTGATAACTGGAAAGATTGATATGCATGAAGAGATTGCTGGCTTTTATTAGAGCCTTACGGGGAAATGATGATTTCATATATTTTAAGATGAAATGTATTAACAGTAACACAAAAAGAAGGCCTGGAGCTAATTAGAGATGTGACGAGAGTCTAAGCACTGGGTTTGATTGGTTTAATCCGTTATTAAAAAGCTGTGGGGATAGTGCTGGGAAACGATTTCTGAAGCTGTTGAGGACTTCTTTAAAACCAAGAAAGCTACTCAAATTGGTCAATAAAACTGTGGTTGAGACTCTGATTCCTAAAATGTTAAGCATTTGTTTCTGGTTGATGTTACTTCAGATATCTGGAATAAATTGCTACGTTGGACTGAGTGTTGAGGAACAGCTAGAAGCTGGACAGAGGAGATACTGCTGATGTGCAATGAAACCAAAAAGCGTTCACTGAACACCAGACTCTCGGCCATGCTTGGCTGCTTGCTTAGGTTAATGGATTTGGATGGTGTGTAACATGTTAATATTCCAGAAGAAGCATTAGTGAAAAAGGATGTAATTGGGCATGCAGGTAGCTCATGATACTTGTATTGAAACACTTAGTTTTCGAAACACTTAGTTTTCCCGGTCCACATGGTGAATAGAGACTACACAATGTATAGTTAACAGAACTCTTTGTAACTTAGATGTACATGTGTAGAGTTTTTGTTTTACGAAAGAGTCGTGGCCGACTGGCCGGTAAGTTTGCAAGATTGCATTGTGGTGCATATTTCTTACGGGATAAAATCTAATCTTGTTTTTCCCGATAATATGCCAGTTAGTAGATTAAGACCAAACACAACACTGCTAAGTCGGCCTAAGATCACATGGCAGAGTGCAATATATCTAATCTTGATTTCCTTGTCTGAAACTCTGAATTATAGAATGCAAAAAGTTTTTCAACTAACTTATTGTATCCCCGGCATGACCCTGTCACCCTGTGTAAGCATTTTAAGACGACACTAGCTTTTGATATGCATCCATTTACAATATACTTACAATTCTACAAGTTAATCTGTGAACAATGTTTTTACAAAAAAGATCGAGTTGTTGAATAGATGAGTATATGCTAAGATCAAAATACAAAATGTACCTTGGTTCAATGGTGTGGCGAAGTACAAAATTATCGTTGCCAAAGTCACGTTGGTGCTGGAGGATGCTCCTTGCTGAGTCAAAGACAGAGAGCTTGCACCTATCCAACTCGATTATTTCTAGGGTCTCAATTCCCCCAAATTCAAGAGGAATCTCCTTCAGACTTTTGCAGTCATCGACAAACAGATGCTTAAGTTGAGGGAAGTGGGTATCATCCGCTATCCAATTCTCCAAATTCGATGAAGAGAGTTTTAGATATTGTAGGTTGTAGAATTCACCATCAGATGGCTCCCACGTTGAAGTTTCAAACTGACAATCCTGAAGTCGGAGAAGTTGGAGATTTGGAAGGCCACCGATTCTGCTCATAAATGTCGCTGTTAACATGTCCCGCTCGATTGTCAACTTTCTTAGGGTTTCTGGGAAAATGGGATTTGGATTGGGATAGCTATTCCTGATTTTAATGGTTTCGAGTCTAGGGAAGCTGGTGAGATCAATGCCCTCAGTCCTCAGGTCACATATGCACTCCTTAAAGTCAATTCCTAAGTTCTTCAAATTTGGAAGTTTCCCGAGCAATTGCACAACTACTACCACAGATACAAATCCTAAGCTCTGTAGAGTTTCTCCAAGACTGAAGCTGCTTGAAACAGCTCTATGTGGGCTCCAATTAATGGTATGAATCGACTTCAGGTGTCGTAGTTTCTTTAGATGAGATATTCCCATTACAAAGTTGAATGCGTCCGGGATATCAAGGATTATGGTCTGTAGATTCTCAAGTACAGCAATGCTCAAGGGTGATTTACAATCACTCTTCGATGATAGAGCAAGATATTTCAACTTCAATAACTTGGATATCTCTTCTGGAAACTGATGGAATCTTATAGAACACATGTCTAACACTCGCAACAACGATAGCTCAAACCCATTCTTAGGAAATATGCACTCATCTGCCTTACCAACTACTCCAAATGAACGAGCTTGGGTCATTAGCTCCATAGAGCTAGAAGAATTACCAAGGTGTTCATAAGAAGAAACACTAACACGGCAGATACATAAGGCATCTCTGGATGCTCCCAATCTTTGCGTGAACACGAACCTGTTCTCTTCAGCCTTCCTCATGCATAGGTCTCTCAAGAGATCATGAATGCGATATGATTTGGCCCTCCTGCTAAATGTCCTCTCATAAACAAAAATAAGATTTCTGTCAACGAGAGCATTTAAGTACATCTCTGCAACTTCTTCTGGACATTTACCTTTGATTGGATTCAGAAATCCCTCTGCAACGAACAACCTGATTAGTTTTGAGGCATGAATTGCATAATCTCCAGGGATAGTAGCACCCATGTAAAGTAAACAAGGCTTCAAATAATGTGGCAAATTGGCGTAGCTCCAAGAAAATATCGCCGAGAATTGATCATCTTCTTTCGCGATAAATGAACTTATGTCGTCTGCAACTCTCTCCCACAAATCTTTCATCCTCTCGGCTCGTGACATGAATCCCCCTATGACCTGAAGTGCAAGAGGTAGCCCTCTACATTTTTTCACAATTTCTTGGGCAATTCCTTCTAATTCATTTGGGCACTTTTCCCCAGCATGAACAATTTTTCCGAATAGCTCCCAACTATCTTCCTTGTTGAGTAGTTGCATCTCATGTCTCCTGGAGCTAACATAATCTGCTACATCGTTCCCCCTCGTAGTTAAAATGATCCGGCTGTTATCGTAACCTTTTGGAAAAAACTTTTGTACATCGTCCCACACCTTGGAACTCCATATGTCATCTAGTACAATCAAATATCTTCTCTGGAATAACTCTTGGTACAAAGTGTGTTCTAATTCTTCAGTTTTTTTCTGAATGATTTCGGTAGTAAGTTTTCCTTTCACACAACCTAAAAGGCTAAGAATAACCTGTCGTCGGTCATATTCTTGAGACACCATTGCCCATAAACAAATATCAAAATGTTTACCAGAAGAATACTCATCGTAAAGTTTACGGGCCAGAGTAGTCTTACCAATGCCCCCCATGCCTACGATGAGGATGATCTCGAGTGTAGAAATGTGTGAAGTGAGTTGGTCTTTTAATTTGATCAAACACTTGTCCAATCCCACCAGCACATCATTGGAAGTCGAATAACTGCTCCTCCTTGAAGTAACAGCAGATGATGTGTTTACAGACAGCCCACCCTCATCCGCGACCCAAATTCAGCTAGGGTTGAAGTAGATTGGACAAAATAATTATTCAAGAAAGAGGCCTTCTCGAATAATCTTCGAGGCATATGATAAACAGGACTTGACAGAACCTGAGCTTTAATGTAGGAGTCAAGTATGTCCTCAGCATTTTCGGCGGCACCCCGGACTAAATCCTCCAAAGTCTCTATACTAGCCTGGATAGCTGGAGTAGAGTTGGCAAGAAAGTCTCTCAAGTAGGAGGCCTTTTCGGAAAGGGATTGGATTTGTGGTATCTTTTCAATGTCAAGAACCCAATCTTTATGGTGTTGATCAGGATGGAGGATTTGATCAAGGAGTTCAACAAGGGAACCTAGACAGAAGGCCATGGGCTTAATTGGCTGAATTTAGTGGACAAGAATATTATGGGAAGTGATGATCGACATGTTGATCAACAAGAGTATCTACTTGCGAAGTTGTTTAGCAGGCTGTTTGGTTTGGAGATGATTCTTCCATGTGATAGACAGACAAAGACCAAGACCGTTACAATTTGGCCAGAAGAAATTTATGGTCCAACGACCACTAGTCTCCGCTGGATAGTACATATGACCCATGTCATAAATGAAACCCTAATAAGTTGCCTCAGTTTACAGGTAGAACATTAATATCTGCTTGAAATTGCAACTTGACTGATCACTGACAGAAGCTTCTTCTGGTTTACCTGGTTTGAATGCTTCAACAGTTAGACTAGTAATTGATGATTTCAGTTGTTGAAATTTGCAACTTCACAGAAGCTGTAAATTTTCTTCATATATCTTCATATAATGCTAAGCTTCATGCAACTCTGGTAGTATGAATGCTTACACAGTTTACAGAAGTACTGAAACAAGTTTGGCATGGGAATTTCGATACTTACAGACTTCACGTTAAACGTCTTCCCAACATAAGGTTTGCATGAATTTCATGATCTCATCATAATTAACTCGATGTCGCCAAGCTGCTGCATAAGAAACCTAAGACAAATCAGTAAATCAATGTTAAATAAGGTCTTCCCAACAAGGAAGGCAAAGAAAGGAAGTTTTGTGTTTTTTAGCATACTAGTGCACAAAATAAAAGGAGCTCAAAACAACAAAATATAATTTCATGTAACTGTTAAAACCGAGTAGTTCCATGTTAGTTCTAATTTGTGGATGTAACTTGCCCAGTTCATACGGAATAAAATCAAGTCTTCTGATCAAGTGCAGAGGGCTTAGGGATGTAGTTGATGAAGTTCTATCTAACTCAGATAATAAGCATCTCGATATGGATTTGCACAGGTTGAAGCTAGATTCTCCCTTAACTACTGAGATGTGTTGTTGAAACTAATCACCGTTAGAAAGGTGTAGGATATGAGGATAAAAGGATGCAAAACGTACCAGATATAAATGGTGTAAAATCAAGTTGCTAATGGCTAAATGCAAGACACTAAAAGCAAGTACTTATGATCAACGTAGACCTGTTTCATACAGTAAGCACCAAGCTAAATGGAACTGAGTGGTCAAACCTGGAAAAATAGATCTTAACAAAATGGCAGTTTCTTTCATGCTAGTTTACGATCGAACTAGAAAGAATATGGTATTACATGACTTTGCAGGGGAGATGGCCTGCTGAAAATAGGAAGAGCTGATGAATCAGCCTAAACCAGATCAAGCATTGTGTACGTAGAGGCTCAGGCATGTAGATGATAACTTACATACAATTTACAACAAACACCTCACACGGGACGGAAATAAACCTGGGGCAATCGTCATGATTTGAACCTTATATACTCAAATATAGATAAATTGCTATCTAACAAAGATTGGAATCTCAATTATGTAGATGATTTGCAGAGGTTAAATCATTTGATCATTCTCCCTTACAACTGAGATGTGGCGTCAAAACTAGTAAAGGGGAAATAGGAATACACAGTTCCAATTTTTAGACTGTGTGGGTAATCACCAGAATTTGGGTGGAGAATGCACCGGGTATGGTGTACACTCACGGATTCTAAATGCAAGTAGTTGAGGTGTACACAAATGTTTAACCAAACTTGAGTAAGCACACACAATGCGCATTTAAGACTACAGCAACATAGACCTGTTTGATACTATAAACACTAGCAAAGTTGAACTAGAGAAGTGTCAAACCTGGAAGAGCAGATTTTAAAGCAATGGTTGAAGAGTCATTTGTTGCAACTAGCTAGGAGATACAATGACATACAGTTTCTTTCGTGCTATACTACATGACTAGGCAGAGGAGAAAGGCAATTGATATACATGAATTTATTATTGTTGGCTTTTATAAGAGTCTTATGGGAAAGATGATGATGGAATAAGAAGAATGATAAACAGATATAACCGAGACGAAACAAGGGCTAATGGCAGGTCTGGAGCTTATTAGAGACGTGATTAAACTAGACTGCATTGTTGCTTAAAAAGTCATGAAATATTATTGTGCAAGCCATTTCTGAAGCTGTTTAAAACAGGAAAGCTACTCAAAATTAATGTTCAACAGAACTTACAGGCTTTCACTTCATGAAAAACTATGGAGCGATGTGTTACTCCTCCCTCTATGTAGATTCCCACCCATCATCATCATCATCACTGAAATGCAACATAATCGTAATGTTACTTTAGGAATGCAGAAACAGTTTTATTTTTTCTAGAAAGAGGGGTTCATGAAAGCATTAAACTTTTAGAAAGATAAAACAAGCAACTGGTAAATATTCAATAAAAACATACCTAGAACCCACGACACTATGTTTTGATTGATTTCTATCAAATGCAAAATGTACCTTAGTTGAGACCCGAGGCGAAGTTGAAGATTTTCGTTGCCAAAATCACATTTTTCCTGGAAGATGCTCTGTGCTGAGTCGAAGACAGAGCGCTTGCAATAATCCACTTCGATTATTTCTAGAGTCTCAATTCCTCCAATCTCAAGAGGAATCTCCTTCAGGTGTCGGCACAAATCAATAACCAGGTGCTCAAGTTGAGGGAAGTGGGTTTCATCCGCTATCCAATTCCGCAAATTCGATGAAGTGAGTTTCAGATATTGTAGGTTGCAGAATTCACCTTCAGATGTCTCCCATTTTTTAGATTCAAACTCACACTCATTAAGTTGGAGAAGTTGGAGATTCGGAAGGGCACCGATTCTGCTCATAAATGTCCCTGATAAGTTAAGGGCAAACGACATGGTCAGCTCTCTTAGGACTTGTGGGAAAATGGGAGTGAGGTAGTAGCTAGGGCTGACTTTGATAGTCTCCAGTACAGCAAAGCTGGTGAGATCAATGTCTAATGGAGTCTCATCAACATGTTCAATTTCCAAACTCTTTAAATTTGGAAGTTTTCCAAGCAATTGGGTAACAATTGCCACAGGTACATACGCTAGGCTCTTTAGAGTTTCTCCAAGACTGAAGCTTCCTGGAACAACGCTAAGTGGGCCCCAACAGGAACCATAGAACTGGACATGACGTAGTTGCGGAAGATGAAATATTCCTACTGGAAAGTTGAAGTCTGAACACCCATAGAAACTAAAGACTATGGTTTGTAAATTCTTAAGCAGTAATATGCTCAAGGGAGATATTGGGGCCCTATCGAAAGATATAGCCAGATATTTCAAGTTAACTAACTTGAATATCTCTTCTGGGAATTGGCCAAATTGTATACTGAGCACGTCTAATGTCTTCAATAATGATAGCTCAAAACCACTTTTAGGAAATATGCGCTCATCTGCTCTAGCAATAACTTGAAGTGAACGAGCTTGAGTCATTAGCTCCATAGCGCACAAATCACCATTGTCTACAAAAGAAGTTACACAAACACGACGGTGACATAATGCATCTTTGGACATTACCGATTTTTTCGCGAAAATGAATTTCTTCTCTTCAGCTTTCTTCAGGCATAGGTCTCTCAACAGATCATGAATGCCATATGATTTCACTCTGCCACCGAATTTCCTCTCACGAACAAAAATAAGATTTCTATCAATGAGGGCATTTAAGTATATATCCGCAACTTCTTCCGGACTTTTATCTTTGATTGGATAAAGAAATCCCTCTGCAACCCACAACTTGATTAGTCTTGAAGCTTGAATGTCATGGTCTTCAGGGAAAGAGCCTATGTAAAGTATACAAGGTTTCAAATAATGTTGCAGATTGGCATAGCTCCAAGAAAATATCGCCGAGAACTGATTGTCTTCTTTCACAATAAATGAACTTATGTCGGCTGCAACTTTCTCCCACAGATCTTTAGTCCTCTCAGCTCGTGACATGAATCCCGCAATCACCTGAAGTGCAAGAGGTAGACCTCCACATTTGTTCACAATTTCATGGGCAATTTCTTCTAATTCATCTGGGCACTTTTCCCCAGCATGCACAATTTTTCCGAAGAGCTTCCAACTATCTTCCTTGTCCAGTAGTTGCATCTCATGTGTCCTGGTGCTAACATAATCAGCTACATCCTTCCCCCTTGTAGTCAAAATGATCCGGCTCCTGTTATTGGTATCTGGGGCACACGTATGGATATCATCCCACACCTTGAAACTCCAAACGTCATCCAATACAATCAAGTATCTTCTAGCCCATAACTTTTGGTGCAAATCGACCTTCAGTTCTTCAATTCTTTTATCACTTTTAGAATCTAGAAGGGTTAGAAGAACTTGTCGTTGATCATATTCTTGTGATACAGTAGCCCATAAACAGATGTCAAAGTGCTTACAAGTAGAGTACTCACTGTAAAGTTTACGGGTGAGAGTAGTCTTACCAATTCCACCCATGCCTACAATGGGGATGATTTCACGTGTAGGATATCGTGAAGTGAGTCGACGATGTAGTTCGATCAAACACTTGTCCATACCCACCAACACATGACTGAGAGTCGGATGACTTGGATCACGCCTTAAATGAATAGCTGGTGTTATTTTTTTCGACTGGCCACTTGGATCTGTGATCTTGATCATTTCAGCAGTTGCAGAGTCAAAAACTTGGATAACTTCACTCAAGTCTGGCGGGGCAGTGATATGTCTCTGACCAGTTGAATTTGGATGTAACATGACAAGCTCCTGAGCATTTTCAGCAGCGTCGTTTATTATGCCTTCCAGAGAAAGTAGTCCTTCATATAACCACCGGGGTGAATCTTGATCCTCCAAATTCTCTATTATAGATCGGATTGCTGGGCCAGAGTTGGCAAGAAAGTTCCTCACGTAAGAGGACATTTTAGAGAGGGATTGGATTTGTGGTGTGTTTTCATGATCAATAGCCTGAGCTTTAGTGTATGACTCAACTATGTCCTCTACGTTTTCGACAGCACAACTAATAAGATTCTCCAACATCTCAAAGTTAACTTGGATCGGAGCTGAGTCGACAACAAACTTTCTCAAGAAAGAGGCCTTCTCGAAGAGTGATTGGATTTGATGCATATGATGAACTGGATTTGATAGAATCTAAGCTTTAAGGTAGGACTCAAGCATGTCCTCAGCACATTCGGCAGCATCCCGGAGTAGATCCTCCAAAGTCTCCATTCTAGCCTGGACGGCTGGTGTAGAGTTGGCAAGAAAGTCTCTCAAGAAAGAGGCTTTTACGAAAAGGGATTCGATTTGTGGTTTATTTTCATCATCAAGAACCCAATCTTTATGGTATTGATGAGGGTGTAGGATTTGATCGAGGAGTTCAACAAGGGTACCTAGACAGAAGGCCATGGCTGGTAACAAATCTCTTAACAAATTAAATAAATTTTGTGGAAAGGGATATTTTGGGAACTGATGATCAGCGTGTTGCAAGACAGGGATACTTGTCAAGTTCCTTAGCAGGCAGTTTGGATAGTATCAGCTGGATATGTATTTTTTTTTTTTTTTTTGACTTTTTCCATGTTATCAATTGGCCTGCAGGTTGATTCAAAATGTTAGAAAACTTTGATCCAACTACCACCAGTCTCCATCTAAATCATGTGGTGGGATACTTAGACCCATGTCATAAATG
>JAQRGC012085063.1:0-11855 GCA_028659135.1 Plantago lanceolata
TAGCTAGAACCTATAATATCGATAATATATATAAACCTGTCGAAGTAGTCGACAAGCTCTTCAATGTCGATGTGTTGATGTTCTATTCTAATCAGCAGTACCCTTCTCTATATATAGTCTCCAAAACGTGTAGAATATAATTTCCTAAGAGTATTCGAATTAATAAAGAATCCTTTATTAAGGACAATTCCTTTTCTAGTCTGCAATAGGTTTCCTGAAGTTGACCGAGTTGACTCAACACCAAACTCAATTCCGTTTCCAAGTTGAGATAACACAACTCCACAATTCTATTCATGTTGTTAACATGCATATCAACTGGAAGCAGTTTACATAATGCTTTTCCTGTTCTGTGTAATTTGCAAGCTCATGGTGTGCATGTAGATGTGTGTTGTCCTGTTTGCGGACAGGATTCTGAAACTACGTTGCATATTCTTCGGGATTGCTCTTTTGCTCGGTTCTGTGCTTTTGTTACGACCTGCTCGACCTTATGGAGCAATAGGAATAGGGTGTTTCACGAGAGGCAGGGCTTCGATGCTTATGAAATTGGGATGTTTGTCGAGCAGTATTTGGAATGGTATCGGAATGATCAAGACGTTTTCTCTGCCCCAAGGCCTCCAGAACCAGTGACAGAGTGGCAAGAACCAGTCGTTGGGATCATAGTGGAGCTGTCTTGGCCTGGCAGCGAGTTTATTTGCCGCATTTGTGCTCTCCGATAATTGATGAAGCAGTTGCAGCACTCCTCGCTGTTAGACTGGGACATAGCTTGCAGGCACGCTGGGCTGATATTGAGGGCGACTATCTTGGCGTCTTGCGGCAGTTACCGCGCGACTACCCACAAGTTATTTACACCTGAACGATTCATACTTGATTCAGCGACATTAGGACTTAAGATTGTCATCAATCTGTAGCAGTATCGAAAGGATCAGAACTACCAGTGAAACCATTGTTAGTAAATATGAGGGTGGTGATAATTTTGGAAAACTTCAATGGATCGTGTAGTCACTTTCCAAACAAGATAATTCGACCATTACAGTTGCCTGGGTTGCACGAATTCCTTGCCGGAATAATCCAAGGAGGCAATCTAATTCAGGCAATATGAATTTCGATCAGAAAGTAGAGAGGATGTAAGATTTTTCGTATCTGTTCAGGAGACTGATTCCTCCAATATATAGAAGTACAAAACGAAGAGGTATGAACGAAGGGGCGCATATGTCCAGACCAAACATGTTTGTTCATGAAGGGGTGCCTATAGCCAAACAGCTCGGGGCGCTGCCCCGCACCCTGCCCGCTGACCTGGCAGCGGGACCCTTACAGTTGCCTGGGTTGCACGAATTCCTTGCTGGGATAATCCAAGAAGGCAATATAATTCAGACAATATGAATTTCGATCATAAAGTAGAGAGGATGTAAGATTTTTCGTATCTGTTCAGGAGATTGATTCCTCCAATACATAGAAGTACAAAACGAAGAGGTATGAACGAAGGGGCGCATATGTCCAGACCAAACATGTTTGTTCATGAAGGGGTGCCTATAGCCAAAAAGCTCGGGACCCCAGCCAGGGGCTCTGCCCCTTGCAACCCCGTAGAGGGGCTCCGCCCCTTGCAACCCCGCGAGGGGCTCTGTCCCTCGACGCTGCAAGGGGGCGCAGCCCCTTGACCCCTGCTTCGTGTTCGCGGCCGATAACTCGTTAGCTCAACAAGCGTGCACTCCGCACTACCCGAACTTATTTCGAGCCTCAACGAGAGATCGCATCAGTCGCTAGCAAATCGCATTACTACTAAAATGAATTGATGACACTAAAATTACCAACAACCATCTGATAGTGTATAGAGTTTCACACACTGCGAAAAACTTGAGCAACCACCAAGTAAATACACAGTACGTAGCTCCTAAGCCCTTAAGCAACAACCTACACATGAAGATGTACATTCAAGGTTTGATGTTGTAGGTGGCTTTGAGAGTTAAGACTCTCCTTGTTACAAACCCAGATAGCAGTTTCCGGGGATACATTACTTGCATATCAAACTGCAACGCATAAACAGTTAAACACAGAATGCGAACTAGGTACTGTAAACAACAAGTCTAACAATCTGAAGCCTAAATCTGTTAGTCTATAGCATGCTTAGGTTCCCCTTCTCCGTTTTCTAACCCGTGTATCTCTGCTTAAAAAATGCAGGCAAGGCAAGTAGTTGAGTGTTAATTGTATACTTAATTCTTAGAATATGCTGGGGAATCAAACTGAACCAACGACGTAGAGAAACACAAGCCTTTCTGATAAGGGTATTTTGGTGAATCCCTCAAAATTCTAAGTATGCTTGACCAGTTCGACCTAACAGTGTGCCACGCCTCCTTTCCACTATGTCATCGTCTACCATACTACTATCCAATGGTCGAAAACCATACAGCCGGTCGAAGCACTTGTTCCTTTACTGACTGATGGGCACATGTCTCAATGATTTCTGACAGCAAGTACGGCCTATTACTGACCGTAGCAGCCTTGGTTGGGTACAAACCCAACCACTATGACAAGAGTGGGACGCACCTGAGAGTATCCTCTATAAATACCCTCATTTATTACACTATTACACACACAATATTCCACTCTCTTGCAATTACTATGTCCAAATCTATTCTAGATCTATCCTTAAGTGAGAGACAATCTGACTAAGGCAGATTGTCTTCACACCCCCTCCCCCCCCTCTTAATACTCCTTATTGTCAAATAGGTACACGGATTCCGCGCTCTACTCAAGTTCTTCCCAATTCGCTGCTTGGAAAGGACGATTTTGATAGAAGAATTAGAAAGACTAATTCGACCATCATCATCTGGCACCGTCTGTGGGAAACCGACAATTAGCTATGCCAAAACGGAAGCAAAAGCAGCCCGCTGCAACCCCTCTTCTTACTGAAAATATCCATATTGAAGAAGAGGTACCCTCAAAAGAAATCTCCGAGCTCGAACCAGATGAAATACCTCCGGAGGACAATGCTGGAGAAACCGAACGACGAGAGGAGGAAACTCGGACTGAAAAGAGTCACGAATCCTCCGGGTTGTTTATCCAAGAAAGTAAACTCAAGGAAATGGTATTCTCCATCTTCGAAACCATGGAAGATAAAAGAAGGGAAAGACACCAAACACACGGTGAAAGTAGAAGATCGCCGGGAAGCAGTTCATCAAGAAACAAACATCGAGCCGGTTCAAAGAGCACCAGTGATCGAACGTATGTCCCAACGCCACTGGATAGCGAAGCAACACTAACTGACAGTTCGGTATTAATCCCTCGAACTGAGAAACCCGACAAGACTGTCACACAGGGCGAAAAAAGGCGTCGAACACGTTCCATGTTTGTAATCCCCGAAGATAAGATAGTGTTATCTGATGACGACAGTTTACTCGAACTTGATAGGAAGACTATCAAGGAAAAGATGGAGAAATATGAGAGATTGCTAAGAGCACATGACCGAAGAGATGAGGATATCCGCAAGCGAAAGGAAAGTCGAAAAGACTCTGACGAATTAAAAAGACGAGATGAACGAGAGGCCAGAGCTAGATCCAGCGGACATGAAAGATCGAACCAGCCCTTGAAATCTTCTGGGCGAGGCGAACAATCCAACCCCGTTAAGCCAACAGAACCAATAAAACTAGACGAGGGAAAGACGTCCGAGATAAAGATTGGCTTCGCTCCAAATCCTCTACCTTCCGATTTATTGAGTCACTCGATACCTTCCGACAAAATAATTCCTAAGAATCTGCCCAAATACAACGGTCTGACGTGCCCACATGAACATAGAGCTCGTTTTGAGAATCTGATGCGAACTCATGGACATGATGAAAAAGCAATGGTTATTGTTTTCCCATCTACCCTCGAAGCTGACGCCGTGGATTGGTACTACAACATGACATCAGGTTCGATCAAGTCTTATTTCGACTTGGTAGTTGCATTTACGGGACATTTCACCGACTACAAGAAGTCGAGGCAGTCTAGTAGTTGTTTACAGGATGTGATTCAAAACAAGGATGAACCACTTCGAAAATGGTGGCAAAGGTTCAATGACGTGGCCCTCAGGGTCGACGATCATCCCATGCACTTTAGGCGACAAACTTTGTTCACCAATACCAGGAACAGGGCATTGGCGTCCGAGGTATCAAGGGAAAAACCCGAAACAGCCGAAAAGCTGTCAGATATCGTCAACAAGTACATCGAAGAAGAAAGGATGAATACCGAAGCAAGGTTGGCTTTCAAAATTTCTCCCGAAAGAGAAAAAAAGAGTTCGCCCCCGAGAGAGTTGCAAGCAAGACCGAACCAGGGAGGACGTTGGTCTCCGAAAAGGAACAATAACAATCAGAACAATCAAAGCAATCAGAACAATCACGGATATGTTCCCCCACACATGAGACAGAACAGGTATCCTCAGAGAAAAGTCTTGGCGGTAGTCGAAAGAGAACCTTTTCTAAAATGGCCTCGAAAGCACCGAGAGACAGCTGTAACAAAGGCTTCAAAAGATTTCTGCAACTTTCACAGACAGAAAGCACACGACACCGACAAATGTATCGACTTATCTATTGAGTTAGATCGAATTGTCAGTGGGGGGTACGTACAAGAATTCAAGGAGTCAAGTGGATTCCTCATGCTTCGACTTGTGGAGAAACATCGACAGCATCGGCCAGATAATATTTCCTCAAAACAGGAGTCGGAGAAAAAGGACCCTGTAGTTCGACCCCCCTTGCCATTACAGTCCATGGTTTTTAAAGAAGCCCAGAGAGCAAATTCGGAGGAGAATTATGATAATGAACCAGTGAACGGACAAATTCATTACATCGTCGGAGGACCAACTGGCGGAAATTCTCGAAGAGAGAGGGATCGAACCGCAAGAAGAATGCGAAATACATACGCTGTTGGGACGCCGTCATTCAACGTAGGAAGTCTCGAAGTAGCTTTCGATCAAACGATCTGGTTCGATCATTCCGACTTACCAGCGCCTTCGACAACCAGGAATCAAGACCCAAATTTTCCTTTGGTTGTCACCTTGGACATCTGCGGTTTCAGAGTCAGCAAGGTATTGGTCGATACGGGAAGTTCGGTGAATATAATCTCAACTGAGACATTGAAGAAGATGAAGATCGAAAAATCCGGAATCACCGATCTCTCAACACACCTAACTGGTTTCGGAGGAGCAGTTGTCAACCCCTTGGGACGATTTGGTTAGTTACATCTATGGGTGAAAAACCCAAGAGGGCAACATACCAACTCGAGTATTTGGTCGTCGATACCCCCATGGATTACAACGTTTTGTTCGGAAGACCTGGGATCAATAAGTTTCAAGCCGTGGCTTCGACCCTACATCTAATGATGAAGTTCCCAACCATCTCTGGCGTAGGAGAGTTAAAGGGAGATCCGAAGGACGCATGGGAATGCTATTGTGCTTCAGCGAGGATCAAGTCGCGGCCCTTTGAGAATGATACAGCTCCTTCTGAGGAAAAACCACTGTCATCGAAACGACAGGGCATGATGGTACGAGATGAAAACATGGATTTCCCACCTGATGTGTCGAGTGGAAATGAGCGAATCGAACCATGCTCAGAATTGAAGGAAGTACAACTGTTCGATCAATTGAAAGATCGAGTCACTAAATTAGCCGCTGATTTACCAGAGGAGCTGTAGCTGGCCCTAACCAGTTTCCTCCGAATAAATGCGGACGTTTTCGCTTGGGGAACCACCGATTTACGTGGCATCGATCCCAGGGTAATGGTCCATCGATTGAACGTAGATCCGAAGGCAAAGCCCGTCAGCCAAAAGCAAAGAAATTTTAGCCGAGACAAGAACCTTATAATTGACGAAGAAGTGGCTAAACTGATGAAAGCCGGTCACATTCGACCCACCAAGTTCTCAGATTGGTTGTGCAATGTAGTTTTGGTAAGCAAAGGGAACGGGAAGTGGAGGATGTGCAACGACTTCACGAATCTAAACAAACGTTGTCCGAGGGACCCATACCCATTTCCTCGAATTGATCAACTGGTGGATTCGACGGCAGGAGCCGAACGCATTAGTTTCATGGATGAGTTCCAAGGCTTTTACCAAGTTCCAATGGCTCGAGAACATATGGATAAAACTGCCTTTGTCACACACTCCGGAGTATACTCTTTTCGAGTAATGCCATTTGGACTAAGAAACGCTGGAGCAACTTACCAAAGATTGGTGAATATGATGTTCGAAGAAGAAATCGGGAAGACAATGGAAGTCTATGTGGACGACATGTTGGTGAAAAGCCTTGAAGCCAAGGATCACGTTCAACATCTACACAAGTGTTTCTCCATACTTCGAAAGTATGGTATGAAACTGAACCCTACAAAGTCCACATTCGGGGTTAAAGGCGGAAAATTCTTGGGCTATATGGTCACTCAGAGGGGAATCGAAGCAAATCCTGACAAAATCAGGGCTTTGCTTGAATTTCCTAGTCCTCGAAATATTAATGAGGATCAGAAGTTGGTAGGCAGGATCATTGCCTTGAGTCGTTTCATTTCTCGTTCTGGGGAATAAAGTCTGCCATTCTTCAAGGTTCTCCGAAATAGCAAGAATTTTCTTTGGACTAGCGAAAGCGAGAAATCTTTGAGTGATCTGAAGGATTATCTGTCAAAACCGCCCCTCCTATCGAAACCCAATCCAGGAGATGTACTATATCTGCATGTGGCGACATCGCATGAAGTCATTAGCTCGGTGCTAGTCCGAATCGAGGGAAACGAGCATTTGCCTCTTTACTACCTAAGCAAAGTCCTCACGAAGAGCGAACTGAACTACTTGGATATTGAAAAATTCGCTATGTGCATCGTGTTAGAAGCCCGACGTCTTCGACCCTATTTCCAAGATCATCAGATTATCGTCCTTACCGCGCAACCGTTAAAGCGAATCTTGGGAAAACCTGATCTTTCCGGTCGGTTAGTGAAGTGGTCCATCGAACTCATGGAATATTCCATAGACTTCCAATCTCCTCATGCCAAGAAAGCACAAGTAATAGCTGATTTCTTCCTAGGAGTACAAGAAGAAAGTCATTTCATCTTCACGCTCGAACAATCTCTGAAAGGATCGAACATGCAACAACGTTGGAAAATCTACGTTGACGGATCAAGTTCTAGAGGGCGAGGCGGAGTAGGAATCCACATGATCGATCCGGAGGGGGTAGAGTTGGATTTTGCCGTTCGTTTGGATTTTCCAGCAACCAATAACGAATCAGAGTATGAGGCCGTATTAATAGGACTCCATTTGTCTCTCAAAGCTGGAGCAAAAAATATTCACCTCTTTACTGATTCTCAGTTGGTAGCACAACAGTATTCCAGAGCATTCGAGGCTAAGGAAAAACCTTTGCAGATTTACTTAGCAAAACTAAAAGAAGTCTCAGTTGGTAGCACAACAGTATTCCAGAGCATTCGAGGCTAAGGAAAAACCTTTGCAGATTTACTTAGCAAAACTAAAAGAAGTCTCAGCTGAATTTGAGAATATCGAATTATCCCAGATATCTCGAACACTCAACAAAACAGATGACGGTTTGGCCAAGTTTGGGAGTTCATCAACAACGATAACTACCCGCCAGATTACCATAATGACGGCCCTCAAGCCGGCCATAGGTGATAACATGTTGAAAAGACAAAGAGAACTCGAAGTAAATACCATTGATGACCATGAATGGTTAGCAGAAATCAAGCTCTACAAACAGGGGATTATTCCAACAAACCGAAATGAAGCCGTCAGAGTTCAAAGAAGAGCTCAGGGCTTTATCTGGGACGGCACGGATTTGTGGAAAAGATCGGTGGATGGACCCCATAGAAGATGCGTGAACAAAGAAGAAGCTCGAGATATTCTCGAGGAAATACACGCGGGAAGTTGCGGAAATCACTCGGGCGGAAGGACTTTGGCCCAGAAAGTTCGAAGACAAGGTTACTATTGGCCTACCCTCATCAAAGACTCCAAAGATCGCTTTAAAAAATGTGATGAGTGCCAGAGATTCGCTCGAAATACCAAAGCCCCCGGAGAACCAATGATGTCAATAACAGTGTCTTGCCCGTTCGATAAGTGGGGAATTCATATTGTGGGAAAGTTACCCAAATCAAAAGGACAGAAGAAATTCCTGATTGTAGCCGTTGAATACTTTTCAAAATGGGTCGAGGCAGAAGCAGTTAGCAAGGTGACCGTTCGAGCAATGAAGAATTTCATTTGGAAAAATATTATCTGTCGGTTCGGTTTGCCCAGGATCATTATTTCAGATAATGGCACTCAATTCACTGGGAAGATAATGAAGGACTGGTGCACCGAATTAAAAATCAAACAAAGCTTTACATCAGTCGGTCACCCACAAGCAAATGGGCAAACCGAGGTCACGAATCGAACCATAGTGCATAACCTCGAAAAAAGGCTCGGCAAGTCGAAAAGTGATTGGGCTGATGAACTCCACGGAGTATTGTGGGCTTCCCGAACTACCATTAGAACCGCCACCAAGGAAACTCCATTTTGCATGGTTTATGGCTCTGAGGCAGTAATCCCCTGTGAAGTAGCGGTCGAAACCTTCAGAGTTAAGAACTATGACCCCAACGAGAATGATGAATTTCGAGCAATGGAGATAGATGTACTGGATGCAAAAAGAGAAGAAGTTCGACTTCGAATTTTAAGGTATCAGGCCAACATGACCAGGGCGTACAACAAACACCTTATTCGAAGAGAACTATCAGTGGGAGATTTGGTTCTAAGGAAAGCCGACATACTAAGCAAAGTGTGAAAATTTGTCGAACCTTGGGAAGGTCCGTTTCGAGTCATAGAAGCCCTCGCCAATGGCAGCTACCGATTGCAGAAGATGAATGGAAAGATGGTGAAGAGGCCATGGAACATCAAGAACCTCAGGAAATACTATGCATAAGGGATGGTGTCGAAAAATGTACACATCGTGGCTAAATGTACAAAGTTCGACACTCTTTTTAAACCTACAATAGTATCTTTTGTGATAAAATCGTTCGAACGAAATCTTGGAACAAACCACCCTTACGTGGGTCGTCACTGTTCAAGAATATGTAATATCTCTGACGGAAATAGAAAGAAACGATGCCTTTTGAAAGAGCATGAATCACATACAAATCGAGCTGACTTTAGGAGATATCTTCGACGGAAGAGTTTCCTAATGATTAACCTTCGAAAAGTTACGTGACAGAGTCGAAAACACTCACTTAAAAACAAGGAATATCACAGAATAGAACTTCGACGGAAGAATATGACTGTCGGATTACCTTGTTAAAAAACCTCAGAAGAAAAACTTTTTAAGTTGAAAACAGATGCCTGATGAGGACAACCGACTGGTTAGATTATTATCCGCATAATGTTTGAAATATTTCACCCGAAAACTATCACTAGGAATTTCGAGGAGAAAGAGTAAGGTGTATCTTATACGATACGTTCGACGGAACGATCAGAATAACTTGCAGACTTAGAAAAATAAAAAAGGGGCAATTCTATTTAAACATAGATACGAAAGGCTAAAGCCGAAGGAAATCATTCAAAATTCAAAAGGTCACTTCGACTTATGGAAAGCTCGAAGCGATGTCACCAAAAGATTAAAGATGGATTCTGTCAAACCCAACAAAAGAGAATAAACAGGGTTTGATCTAAATCCACCTCTCGAATCTACCGAATAAAGACTTGTCCAAAAGTAAAAAGCAACTAAATATGTTCGACAGGAAATATAAAAATTGTTCGAGAAACAGAGATACATAAATCACCCGGCATACCAGGTCTTCATTGATCATCTTGCGGGTTGCTACGAGCAGTATCCTCCAAGTTACCATCATCTTTCAGGTCAAGGGATCTCATCAGAGAATCAAAGTCTCGAAAGGAAAGGGCCATCAGATCCACACCAGCAGAAACTAAGTCATCGTTACCTGTGGTACAAACTTCAGGGACGAAGGCAGGGAGAACCGGCTCAGGAAGTTGTTCGGCCTCATCAGGGTGGGCAATAGCAAAGAATTCTTCTTTCTTGAGAGCGGCGAAATACTCTTCGGCGGAGGAAAAGACAGGAGCATTCGGGTCAACATCATCCTCAACTTCAACTGGTAACTCGAAGTTGGCATCCAGGTCGATATTGATATCACGTTCTTGCACGAAATCATTGACTAGTTTCTTCCCAAGCTTCAACTGTCCAATGGTTCGGGTCATACCCTCCACCATCTTTTCCGCATCACGCTTACTGAGCATATACATGCATGACTGTGATTTCCGAAAATCACGAACCGCGTCAACACGAGCGTACTTGAATTTTTTCACTATTTCCTCGCGAGTCTTCTTGAGTGCAGACTCGAACCCATCCCTTTCCTTGAAGACTTTTTCCAAATCAGCCTTCAGGCCCTTGTTCTCCTCCTCACAGGTCGAAAGACCCTTGACAAGGGTCGACACTTCGTTTTCGGCAAAACCCAACTTCTTTCGAGCCTCTGCCAAATCTCTCTCTCTCTCTTTCCAACACGACCTGTTCGGCTCTCATCCTAAGCTCCTTCTCTTTGGCCATCTTATTTTCCAAGTTACCGGAAAGACCGGCTTTTCTGTCCAACCTCATAGCAATACTCTTGGACACAGTGAGCATCTAAGAAAAGTAGAGAAACCAAAATGAATGAAAATAGGCCTCGTGAGAGATTGAACTGAAAAGAAGCCGAAAAGTTGAAAAAAACTTACTTGCATCTGTAAAGAAGCTTCCTTGGCTCGTATCTCAGAGTCCGACAAACGGGAGAGCTCCTCTTGGTCTATGCGAGATGACATAAAACGATCGCGCCAGTTCATCGCAGATAAGTCCGTCCCATGAAGAAAGCTAACATCCGTTGGAGATTTGACAACACCCGACTGAGAGGGAAGTTGGGTTGAACGAGGGACCGATGAAGGGACGCTTCGAGCTATTGATTGACTAGCACTTCGAGCAGGTTGAAGCACCACATCCCCTTGTTCTTCTTCCTTGCTTGACTCCAAGGAGATCACTGTTTTCTGCGTACCCTGTCGGCGACGCTTGAGACCTCTCGCATCAGAGGCAGAACCCTCCCCTTGAGCCGTTTGAGTTCGAGCCCTGGAGTCAGTTTTTGTAGCCACTGTGTCATCCCTCGCAACAGATTCAACTCTTATGTTGGAAACAGGAGGAGAGCTCTGGAAAAGTTGTTCGATATGTCTCGAACTGTCATTGTTTCCCTCCCCCTCGGCATGCTGCATCGAAGCATCCGGATTATCTTGATCGGAAGCGTCGACCTCAGCATTTTCAACTTGAATCTCAGGAGCGTACCCCTCTGGGATCACCGCCGAGATGTTGATAGGCCTCTCCTCAGTATATTACTAACTTGGCCTTTCTTCAGTGCCAAAGCCATAGCACGATCCTTTAGAAAACGGTTCGACATCTTGATCCAGTACACTGCAAAAGTGACAAAATAAGAGATCAGTTATGAAGAATAACGAAGCACATTCTATCAAGCAATCAAAATGGCACAAAGATTTACCAAGGTTATGAATCCCCCTCATAGGCGGCTCCATAGAAGAAATCTTCCCTAAGTAAAGAATGGGTTCGACAAAGAGACTGTATGGGTTAATCTTTTCATCGACCGGGAGATCCTTATACTTATCTGCCCATCCCCTCCTATTTTTGACATAAGGGATGGTCCCAGGACGACGCCAAAGTCGAAGTGTCGGTGGAACCCCGGGACTACCATCTGTGTTAGGAAACTTATAATTTTGATGAGCAATTCCATTTAAGACTAAATTAGGATCGAGTCCAGAAATTAGTACTCTTAAGCCTGTAGGTAAACCTTGTTAGAAAGGCACTTGTACAAGAGGAACATTTCAGCAGGACTTTA
>JAQRGC012085247.1:0-12102 GCA_028659135.1 Plantago lanceolata
AAAATAAAATTTGGCAATAATCTAATAAAAACCTACGTTTAGGTCGATACAAAGTCGACTTAAGAATAGAAAGCTCCAAATGACTTTCATTTAAAACTATAATACTAACATATTGCACTTGGAGTCATGAACTAATTAATGTAATTAGTAGGGATTAGTTTGTAAGAAAAATAAATTTAATGGACTAAATAAGAAAAGTATTAGTGGTTGTGTGTGCATTTAATGGGATTGACTACACTAGTGTTAACACTAGCCCCTCCAAAACCCACGGGTCACATCTTCCAAAAGCAGAAATTAATTGGACCCTCTTTCCGCGTCTAATTGTTTGTTACCCATTTTAATGATATTATGCTACTGTACATTAATTCTTCGTGACATGACGAATTTTAGGTACTAGCATAGTATATAGTTTGGTCCCTCAAATTATTGGACTTGTGTCGAATATAAATTTGACAGAGTGTTTGACTCTGAACTATAGTAAAAAATTGATTTAAAGAGGGACTTCAAAACTACATTAGAGTGATCTGGCATCTCTAGTTTAGTCCTCGTGATTAAAATAGAGACGACAAAAGGTATTTCTTAATTCAGATTCAAACGTACTTACCTATCTTAAAATGAAATATTGATTTTTTAATTATTTTCTAAAAGTTTTCTGGAAATTTTGTTGATGAACAAAATCTATGTACTGTACAATGATGACAGAATCTTTGGACACGTACTACTCAATTTTAAACTTGTGCACAACTAGTACAAGGTGTGGTGATGAAAGTGAAGTGATTGATGATTGTTTGGTCCAAATTCCAGCTAAAGATAATTTGGACCATATCTGCATGTGGTGAAGACTGAAGAACAGAATAAATTGAACCATAATTCCTTTGTTCATATTCGATTCTTTTGATCAGAGGTTGTCCATATGTTATGTTACCACGTGAATTTAGACTGGATTTTGTGCACCAAGTAACCCGAAGAAGCTCGGAATAAAGAGATCTTTCCGGAAAATCTGATACGAACGAACCATTGTGAAAATCGATTTCATGGGGCGATCGATGATTTATCTGTATTCGACGATTCGTAGAATATCATCTGAATTTATGCTGTTGGACTCGGAACTCTGCAACTGCACCTTGTGCGTAAAACTTCGTCTGCTTGACTGGCATGGAGCGTGGTTGCAGGAACAACCACATATAGTAGAAAACTGTAAAAACGTGATGGATAAATGATAAAACTAATGCTCGTCATATGAAAAGTGGAGATACGGACGATCTAACCAGTGGAATATAACTTAAATTTTACAAGTTGAAATGCTTGATACGTGAATGCACGTGAGATTCCATAGTACCTGTGTTAGGTTTAGAATCGAGGTTTATGGGGTAAATAATTATATACAGTGTCACTCTTTTAGAAACACAAAATTCATCGATCATTGCAAAGAATATGAATTTCTAAGTCTGAATGCACAAGAATTGAACATAGTAAACTGGATCAAGTGACTACCTGTGCTGTGCACTCACCCGCAACCCCGGTATCAATGGAACTACGTTGGTCAGACAATGTTTGTGTCCGGTGAACGAACACATTCTCACTCCAGCATTAAAGAAACCTTTTTTAGGTAAATAAGTGACTGATTAACAAACAATCAGTAGCCCTTTCATTCAAGATTGAATAAGTTGAATGAATGTGCATTGCTCTATTTCTCCCAGTACTACCAACACCAATGGTCCAATGCCATAATGATACACTATATGTGATTCTTACACTTATCTCTCCCACCAAAAACACCTACGAGTCTATGACCACGACATATGGAACGCAGCGTTCAAAAATATGCCTCTCAAACAAGTTGCACTATATCACAGGATAACTTCTCCTACCCGGTACTCGCTATGGCTAATATACCAAAAAGTTCATGCAACTTCTGCTGAACGACGATTCTTGACTCTTCACTTAATTGACCTAGCCTAATTGTTGTTGTTCCCTCCTAGTTTTCGGTTCTGCAATCATGTCTAGTGCAGCAATATGGCTATCAATTCCTTGTGTCTGACATCTCAGGTGTAGCAAGAATACTGACTTGGGCAGAACCTGCAACAACGCAGAATGATTCCATGGTAAGTTGAAGCAAGCACAAGATACTGTTGGGGGCATTCAATTGTCAGCAAAATGCTGTGACATCCAAGTTTTGGTTGGAAAAGTACTGTGTCTTACCCGATACATGATGTGATAGATGACTTATAAGAAATGGTTGGTCACCAAAAGCTGTGGTATCTCTTCATCTTCTCCTTCTTCGTTTTCAGCAGAGACCTCAGCCCTGATTTCCTCTACCCTTTTCTCCCATATCCCATCTATTAATTTCCATGTGTCGTCACTTATGATTTGAGTCTGCATTAGAACATAAGAGTTCAATTTTGAGCTCATGAAAACCAATGGTAAAAAGAGAAGGCAGGTCGGGCAGGGAATATGTCTTACACGAACCTTATGTGTACACCAAACACTCTAGCCTAAATAAGGAAAACAAAGAAGAACTGAACTGTTCACTAACCTCCATAGGGCGAGGTGCACCAAAAGTTGCAAACCCAACATTTCCAGGTGCAAAAGTCACCCTCCCAGGAAGTGAAACACCCTGGAGACCCCAACGTCCAGCATATATAAGTGCTCCGTATTCATCAATTGGCCTCACGTCAGGCTGACAAACAAGAGAACATGAATTTAGTGATATTACCTAGAATATAGCAGTGAGAGGGATGAACTAATTTAATTTCCAGAGAGATCATGCACTGCTCTGGATCGTACTACAGACAATCTCTTCCATGTTAGCAATTTGTTAGCTAATATTCCTTCGAGGCCTCAGTGTTACCTCATTCTTCCATTTGGACCAAATTCGAAGCGGACTATCCTTTAGTTTTGCTTACTAAAACAACTTCAAAGTGTTACCTCATTAACTAGATTATTTTATGAAACTAAAAGTTCCTTTAACTTTGTTCTCGTTCTTAAATTAGCAGGCCATAAAGCTTAAGATGGATTAACATTAGAAAAGCTATTGTGGTTCTTATTAATGAAAGGAACGCTTCTTTAGTTTAAGAAGTCAAAGATTATTTACAAAGTTGTCGAAGTGACTGTGGCCCTAACTGTCAATCATGTATATATCGCTGCCATGCTCATCAAACTAGACATAGCTAGATCCCCCACCCAGTGTGACTCGGATTTCAACCGTCAAACCATAAAACTCCAGAAAATTTTGAAGTCTTTATCAGAAACTCCAGCTATGTACAGTACTCAACAAAACTAAACTACTCCCAGATAAGCAATCAGAGGTTGTTCCAAAAGCCTAGCTTTGCGCTAAAGGGAGTCAGCTCTCAACAATTTTTGTCATTTCATATCGCCACTCATTGCACCTCAAATAACAGAATGAACTGAATTAACAAACACTATGCAGTATGCGACACAAGAAAGCAGAGGCCAATTTATTCACATCATACCTGAGGTACCCGGGGCATAGTGTTGTAAATAGTCCAAATTTGGTCTGCTTTAATTTCTCCAGTATCCAGTAGAATATCTGCTCACATGCAAGCATGTATACAAATTATCAGTACTCCACAACAAGATATCACAAACTATAACCATAAATATTCAGCAACAATGTAAAAGAAGGAACAGAAGAAGCCAAATGAGAAGTACAAGACTCAACCTGTTATCTCCTCCACAGCAGGACGGCATTCTCGTATGACAGAAGAGCATTTTTCCACAGCAAAGCGTATGTATTCTTCTCGAAGTGCTTCAAGTTTGGTAGCAAGCTGTAAATGTTTAACCGACCATTAATTCAACCAGATCACAATTTACAAACTTAAAAATAAGCCGACGCAATTTGGAAATCACCAAATCCTTACATTAGGCACCAGATCATTTTGATATCTGTAGAAGGCCTTCCCAAAAGCAGTCATACCCGTTTGCAGAATTAAAAATTCTGATAGTCTTGAAGCTTCCAGTGTTGATTTCGCAGAAATCCAGCACAGATTGTCAACTCCAAATATCTCTTCTTCAATTACTCTGGCTATAATATATAAATTTAAGATACTAATGTCAATAAAGGAAGTTACGCTGTCAATTCACCATACAAAAGCTCTAGCAGATGGTAGTTAAATCAATTTTTGAAGTCAAAGAAATGAAATAAGTACAGAACCATGCAGTTTCAATGTTAAAATTGTCGAGTTCTGCAGATTCACACAAGTAGCCGTTTAAACAAAAAAAAAAAATCTGTTACTCTGTTTTCACCTTTAAGACGCCAGATAGCAGGATTAAGTGACTCAAAGTACCAATTTCATCTAACATGGTCGATATCACATTAAACCAGTGCAAGTAAAACTAGAGCATATAGAAGTGATGGTACAAAATGAAAGCACCAGGGTGCTACTCTTAGCTTTCTTGTCCTTCTCCACTGCTCTATTGGTGAGCTTAACCATTCTAATACCATTAAATACAGAACTGATGTATATTCAGTAGCTGGATTACACAGATACATGAAAACCAGCACCTTGGAGAAGCAAATTCTATGAAAGACAAAGAATACAAAGGTCCAGTCTATTCTGAGGCTAAAGTTTTTAAAAATTAACTACTCCGTAGCAGACATTTGTGATTAATCTTGATAATACTCCATCCATTCCACCAGAATCTTCCTATGTTATATTAAGAAACATTACTTATGATCACATGCTCTGATCAAGTTCAGGCCAAATATGTATCAAGGAAACTGCATATTTTAGACACGTCATGCTGATGCAACAAGGACGTAATAACTTACGGGCACATGCGCGTACAATAGTATCCACGTAATATTCCTTTCTCTTGAATACTCTTCCTGGCGTCTCAATGTAGCGCATATTAGGATGACTACGTATGGAATTGATATCTGTCTGAAAAAATAAGAAAAGAAAAAAAGCAGAAATTCAAAGACTTTGTGGGTAATTATTCCTTCTTTTCATATTCCTAGAGCTGGTCTTCTTTGATTAACTGGGCATTGGTAACAAGCAGTAACAAAATAAAAGAACTCAATTTTAGATCATACATCAGTGAAAGGACGGTAGGAGTCTGGAATGGAACAAGCAAGAACAGCAACTGCAGCCTCTCTATATGCCAACCTAAGTTTCAATTCTTCGGGGACTTCAGTACTGTCTTCTTGTCCTGTTTCAAAAGTGCCTTTTTGCTGCACCATTTAATAAAAATGAATTTAGCATGTGTTATGATAATCTCTTGGTGGATAGGAGACAAATTAATGGCTGAAACGCACCCTCTTCAATGCCTCATGAAGTTCTTCCCGTCCTATGTAGTCTAAGTCCTTTCTGGCAGTCAGGATTCCAGCTTCGTTTCTGTCATGTTCATACCATCAGCTTGGTTTAAAGACAAATATGAAACTAGATTATAAACATAAAGCATCATTTACAGTATATTTTGCAATTCCGCTCCCGTAAAATCTTCAGTAAGCTCCGAGATTTCCTGTAGTAGAGTCTCCTTTTCTTCCTCTGAACGAAAATACTTATTGCGAGCATGCACCTACATGATCATTGAGAAAACTACTCTTTAATATAGCATCATAACAGTGGAAGTAAGGAACAGAGAGAAGAAAGTTTCTAGATACCAGATTCTACTAAATTAACTAAAACCCATCATACTGAATCATGTAAGCATACCTTTAATATGGCCAACCTCCCGTCCTTCGACGGTAATCCAACACGAACAATTTTGTCAAAGCGACCTTTTCTTAAAAGAGCAGGGTCAAGAATATCAAGCCTGTTTGTTGCACCAATAACTAATACCTGGCAAAAAAAATATCTTCTCAGTTCAATGTTGCATTAGCATATCTTCATTCCAAAAGGAAACTAGATCTTTTTGAATGCACACCTGTTGTGTTGATACTTTAAACCCATCCATCTCAGTCAGTATCTGAAGTAGTCCTTGTTCCCTCTCCGCACCGCCCTGGTGAGACAAAATAATGAAACAGTTAGAAATGACTTGATAAAGTATTTGGTGTAACAATAAATTAAACGGAGTGCTAGAGGTGCTTGTTAACATGCTTGCAAATTCACGAATCACGATTGACATCCACTGAAGAGAAGTGTTCCCATATGAATACATCAACTATATTGATGAAACCCCCAATAACATGAAGACAAGTGCGAAGACTGAAACCAAAGATTAATAGTTGATTTGCTGCTTTCATCTAATATCACTTTTCACCACAATCACCTAACAATCCGCATGCACTTTTAGCACACTTAATGTAATATAGGTTTATACTTTATGGTAATAATCATCAAAATCCCGTGGCTCATAAGGATCAGTAGATTGACTTGAAAGTTAAAATTCAGTGGACATCCATTGGCAGAGAGCATGGTTTGGATTTTGGACTTTGGTACATCCATCGACAGAGAGCATGCACATTCACCTTGTTATCGGATCTGTCAGCGCCATCCTAGCCTGCTCCTTTCCTTTTGGTTTTGGAGCTGAGAAAGGTTTGTCCTATCTATTTAATTGAGGTTCCTTTAGCTTTGACCTCTTACGCTTAAAACCATGTCACAATAAAAGAGGTCCAGCCCGTGTCAGGACAAACGTCCAAACCATGAGCCAGTGCTATTTGATAGAATGCAGTGTTGAGGTTCCTGTTGTTTCACAAACATGAATTACCATGTCACTGAAGAATGACTACTGTTACTCTCTCAGGTTATTTGCATCTTAAGCCACGCAAGTTGGTATCATTGATCATTTGTATGTAGACAGGGAAGGGACGGAAGAGAAATTTGCATAAAGAAAATAAGCAGTCATACCCCACCAATATCAGGACCACCACGTTTACTGCCGATTGCATCTATCTCATCAATGAAAATGATGGACGGGGCAAATGATCTGGCACTAGCAAAAAGATCTTTCACACGTGAAGCTGCAACTCCAACAAACATCTGTAGACAAAAAAAAAAAGGTATTTACAATCTTCGCTCTTCAAAGAATTTTCATTATTATACTTATAATAAGAAAGAACTAAGTTTTTGTTATTAATTGCACATTGCCTTTATCAGTAATCTGGCGTTACTGAGGTACAGAATAAGCGTAAACACCAAAGCTCATGTCTGTATTTGGTACAGAACTACCCATAGAGTCCATCAATTCCTGTTTTTACCAATAGCTTCTATAAATCTACGTGAAGGCATAAGATAACTTTAACAATGAAATTATAGGATACTCACCTCTACAAAATCTGTGCCGTTAACAGCAAAAAATGGAAGACCAGCCTCACCAGCTATGGCTTTTGCCAGTAGTGTTTTACCAGTTCCAGGAGGACCATGAAGAAGCACACCTTTAGGGCAATATATACCTTTGTTCTGAAACTCCTCATCATTCTTTAGAATACGAACAATCTCTTGTAGCTCTCTTTTAATGTATTCTTGGCCAGCAAAATCATCAAAAGTAACACCTGTTTTCTCTTCAGCTGATATAAACTTTGCCCTGGATGTAAATTAGCTTAAGAGGATCAGAACATAAGTTGTTGCATTTTACGTGAAATTGAAATATTATCTTGCGATCCAGCAAACTGTCCTCGTGAAAATATTAATTAGATATACTTACAGGAATTTACTGAAACATTCAGGAAAGATTTGCAAAGATAACATGTTGTATCAAATTAACAGGCAGGTTGTTTTACAAGAGCACAAAACAAGCCAAAATTGGATTCAACAAAAAAGTCACTCCCAATACGCATGCTCAATCCCATAATATAGGGCCTTAAAAACTAAAAAATGAATAAATAAATAACCCAGCATATGCAAGTTTTATTATGTCGAATGATAGCTAGAGCATAACTTTGGATCACGTCCCTGATCAAAATGTCATGAATGAAAAGAATCAAACACACACTCCCCACAAAAATAAATTACAAAGCCAGAAATTTACTTTAGGTATCAATCACATATAGCAGCATGGGGTGGCCAACCCCAAAAATGGGACAGCAGGATTGCAGACAGCGGGTTGGACAGAATTCTAAATATTGTATAATGTATATGCTTGTTAAATAAATTATGTAATAGTAGTACTAACAGTATGTATAACAAACCTTAGGTAAAGGTTCAAATCATAATCATAAGTCACCGTTCTTGGGGCAAAATCAACAAAAGTGAAAAAGTTGAGCAATTTGAAAGCGTGAATCTTGCTACTGATGGGAGGGAGCAGGTGAAACTTTAAAGTAGAGCAGTAGCCACATAGCCACAGTTGTGTGAGTGTGTCAATGAAATAAAGAGATGGGATTTGCTTATTTTAAAGTTCCAAGTCCGATATGTATTCTTACTAGTAGCACGCCTTCAATGGAAATTTCTCATATTCTTTTGAGACTAATCACCAATAACTGTACACACCAAGCATGCAAATGAATTCTGATTCAACATCTGAACTGATTCAGTGCTTGGATCTGCATAGTCCCTGATCCTTATCTCACTAATTCTCTAACAAAACACCAAAACCTACTCAAACATTTTTGTTAAATGATTTCTACCTCGCCACCAACATTACATAACTTTTCCACACACATCAAAGACAAGATTAAAACGCATGCCCACCTACTTCTCTCCATCCTTTGTCAACATCCAGGATGCATCATATCAACTATAAATTTCTTTTATTTATTGGTATCCTTTAATTAATATACCAGACAACTCTAATTATAAATTAGACTATTAGATCTATCGCCCCGACACCAAAAAATGAGAGAACTAAAGAATTAAGAGTTTTAAATGGTACTTAAGCAGAACATGTGTGTGTATCACACATTATGTGCATACATAATGCATGTGTAAACATATCATGTCCAAGCAGAAGACAGCAAAAAATATAATCTAAAGTGAAGGACCAAAGTAACGATTCAACTCACCGACTCTTCCCTAATGAACCAAGAGGCTGCTGCTTGAGCGGCTCCATTGCTTGCCTCTTAGGAGGAGTGCCGAGATCGCAAGGTATTAATTTTGAGTAAATTGGTCTCATCTTATTATCTATCCAAACATATAGAGCAACAGAAAGAGCAAGTCGCATAGACCATATAACTGCAGTGGCCACGGATGAATACACTTCTCCAGGAACAGTATTCGCATTAAGGACATCAACATTTTCGAGCTGTTGATGCAACTTTCTCCAAACATCATTCCAGCAATCGATGGGCATTTTTTCAACAACATGACGGTGGAAAACAATTTCCTTCTCTCCATCACCTTCCGTTTCACCTTCCTTATAATATGGGAGAATCACTGATATAGACACCAAAAAAGGGGAACATTATAATGTTTGAATTAAAAGACAGATGAAGTGAACATCTAGGCATCTCTTACTGCTTAAACCAAAGTGGATGTAGATGATAATTTAAGTGGTCTAACTTGTATTATATACACAAAAGAACATTTCAAGAAAACTGATTTTTACATGCATCTGTGAAACATAATAGTATTAAATGTGGTTCATGTCATACAACACAAATAACAACTGATAATGTTCTATGAACACAGCTACAGTGGACAAAAGAAAGGCTGGTGTACTAATCAGTCCATACAGGTAAATTAAACCTGTCATACTTCCCATAAGCAAAATATTGTAGTCAATATGTATTATGTGCCATTACATCATCTCAGGTGTTTCCACCGTCAACTAAGTGCCATTTAATTAGATTACTATACTACGGAATGGTTATCTCATTAGGGCCACTGGTATGCAAATCATCAGGAAGAACATGCAATACAGAAACCAAACAATAATTCAAACCTGAAACGGTCTGGCCATAATTAGCGTACTCCATGAACTTGACGTTGTTTGAATCTAGAAGCCTCTTGAAGTCACTGTAGTCTATAAGACCAGCATTTTTAGGGTCCCACTGTGTTCCTTTCAGCTTTCCCCTCATGGTCAATAGTTTCCTGCTCCACTCTGAAGCCATTATGAGCTGCCTATCCAACTGAACATTTGCCTTTCTATCAAACTCCTCCAACTTGCTTATCCTCTCCCTCTCAGCCTCCTTCAATTTCTGGCAATCTCCACCATCATTTTATGTAATCAGACAACCATCAGTCACTAAAAACCAAATTCATGGGCAATCTCACATTACACAAAAAACAATGTATTTCAGAGGATATATATCTGTTACTATAAGACAATCATCCCCTTAACATACAGGAGCATAAAATAAACAGCGAGGGGTGAATGTTTCCTCGTAGAAACTTTGTTCATATTGGATGCTAATAAACTTATTGGCAAACCAAACTCTTAAAAAAAATCTAGTAATGATAGAAAGAAACTTGCTAATTAAATTTCCAAGCACCTCCAAAGAGAATAAGGTGTTACTCAAGAATCCGAGAACACCTTGATCATCATCAACAATACGGTAAACCACGCTATGCTGCTCAGAAACAACCAGCTTACCAATCATATTAACGTCTTTTAACCGTATGTGCGCTTAATTCAATGAGCTACGGCACGTTGCGATTTCATAAAGTTAAACTAATAATTAAAGATTTAAATCATGTTTCTAGCTAGAACAACTCGCCAACCTCTCAATTTATAAGCTATCTTTTCGTTCCTACACGCAGAAAAAATCCATAGCAATAACCTCCAAGTACCAATTAGACATTAAGCTACAATTAATCGTCGAAAAAGGAGCAATTGCTTGAAGAATGTCATTAAAATGCAAGAAGAAAGTAAAATAGGAAACCACCTCGAAGAGCTGCTGAGCCGGGTCAGCACCACCTTCCACCGAGGTAGAAGTGGAATCATTGCTGCGACATTTAACGCTTCCACGCCTTTTAACAACACCACCAATGCGTAAGTTTGATTTAATGGGAGGAGAGTGTTTAAGGAAAGATAATTTAGGAGTGGAGAGGGTTTTGGGAGATGGCGAGAAACGCCACAGGAAGGGTTTCAGAAGGAAATTGGTTGACGGCGAGTTGGAAGTACTGGGACAGCTGCTACTCATCATCTCTTCGCCGTTTACATTAATTTCGTAGCGGCGCCGGCGATGTTGTATTATTATCCGCTTTCTGCAACTGAATGAAGTTTTTTCTTTTTCTTTTTCTTTTGGAATTTGGATACTGCTCTGGGACTGGCCGTGTACATGCTGCCAGAGAACAATTTGATATACCAAAAATACCCTTGACGGTGTCAGATTAAGGCTATGTGATATTCGTACAAAAAATCATTATTATCAATTTTATTCAGTTCAATCTTGGTTAATTATTATATTTTATATTCAATTCATTTTAATTATATTCAATTTAATTATGATCGGCTCTATTTAGGCGAAGAAAGCATAGCTTAAATGATTGATTGACAAAACAAATTAATAAGGTGAATGGTAGTTGATCAGTCACCTTATTTTAAACAAAAATACATGTAGAAGCTTCTCAAATAAGTCATTGAGTGGTCACCTTTTTCACTACACATGCATAAAAGTTGGCTAGCCTCCGATGAAAATTTGTTGTGAGACTGAACGGGTAAAGTGCAGTTTTGCTCCTCTAAGTCATGGTACTCCTCGCTATTGGTCCTCTATTTCACGAACTCTGCAATTTACCCGAGATTGAACTGAGTTTTTTGCGTCGTCTTGTTATCTGGTTCTTGTTATTAAAATCGTTTCTTTATTTTGTCAATTTGGAGAAGAGAAACCTTTGCTCGTGAGTAGTGACTAACCAAAGTCCAAAATCTGAAGTCCAATTTTGATGTGTGGAACGTTATGCAATGGACTTTTTCTCACGCCAAGATTTAGAACTTCAATGAAATTGAGCTCACGATGAAACCGAAGTAGTTAAGTTTTGGACATGCCTCCATAGAAAATTAGGCCTATTTTTCCCTCAACTATAAACTCGTTATAATTTTAAACTGTATATTCTTTAAAATACTTTAATTTCCTTTTTCGGCCTCTAACTTCCCTCTTGTATGAACCCATTTACGTAAGCCTTAGCGTAATACTCAAACTATTTCAATCGTAATTTTTGTAAAGGGTCTTGCTAAGTCAAGGACAAAAATTACTTAGTTTAGGACAAATTTTAACATTTTACAAAAATAGTCTACTAGTTAAAAAAAATTCAATTAGGTCCTTTA
>JAQRGC012085263.1:0-12349 GCA_028659135.1 Plantago lanceolata
ATATAATGCTTCAATGCAATTTTCAACAATTAAGTTTTTTTTTTTTTTTTAATAAATCATTGATTGGTCTTCTCCTAAATGGGACTCTCGTTTCTGGGAGAGGCCCAATAATGAACTACTCCCAGATTCGAGAAGCACATGCGCGATGCTTTCATAATTGGAAGAAGCTCAAGTTTAAGCTTCTCCCAGAAACGAGACTATCATTACCGAGCCTCTCGGATTTTGGAGACGTCGTATAAGGGACCTCTCCCAGATTTGAGAGGTAATTGATAGAACATCTCAAATCTGGGAGAGGTCCCTTATACGGACCTCTCTAAAATTTGTGATGATTTCGAATTTAATTTGATCAATCTAGAAACAGAAGAATTATACTGACAGAAGGTTGTAAAACTAAACTTATAATTAGATGGATTCATGGATCTTGAAGCTTGTAATTTAACCTATGTGAAACCGCTAATTAGAAACTGAATGAATTGAGCTTGAAGATTGAATGAACATAGATCGACTGGCTTGCTTCTGTATATGGATTATACAACTGGGTTTGGAAGAAGAAGATGCAACCGCCAGGAGAATCGATCACGACTGTTCCGGAAGAGTCGATCGACATCTGTTGAAGAAGAGTCGGCCAGATCGATTTTATGAGAGTCGATTGTTTTTCTTCTGTGTTTTCTATGAATATTTGGGGAAGTGAGTCTGATGATGTGTGTCTGTGTTTGTTTTGAAACTTTATGTTTTTTGGGGGTATTTGGTATAATTATGAAGAAGAGTTGAACTTGATTGTAAAAGGGTAATATAGTAAAGTGATACATTTTAGTTGTCCTGTGATTAACAATTTTTGATCCTGTAAATAACATTTCTGGTTCTACAACAATATTGAATCAAGAAGTAGTCGTGTATTATGAAACTAAAATCATTTTGTATTTTACGGACAGACTGATTGATTCAATACTTGCATATTCGATTAGCCCGATGCCCCACCGTGCCCATTGAAGTGCAATTGTGCAAACTGCAAAGTATGAAACTCACTCAAATCAGCTTACCTATAAGTTAAAAGCTACCAGTTAAGACTAATGCCACAAATTAAGCTTGAGAATTCAAGCGGTGAAGAGTAGCTCAAATTTGAGAAGGTTTTGAAATGGACCGACAGGATTCAATTAGGAGAAATGGAGGCTTGAGATTGAATCTGGAAAGAGGAAGAGGAAAAAACAATTACAACTGTAACTGTTTCTGCTCAGGTTCAATTTCCTCAAATTCTCTCAAATCCTTGAAGTTCTCTATAAATTGATTCATGTAGACGGTTTCTAGAATTACCTCGCACTTTGTAACTCTCTCAATTTCACGATCTAGCTTAAGAATTACTCTGAATTGAGTTTGTTCTAGCGGTTAGGGTTAGAAGAAGGGCAAGGTAGATTTTTGGTATAGTCTCAGGAAAATAAGCTTTTCCTACAGATTAGGAAAATCAATACACTTTTTCACCAAAGTGTTGAATACACTCATCTAGTTTATACTAATTAAAATGTTGATTTTTCTAATATCTAGGAAAGACTGATTTTTATGAGTTACTCTTTTTTTCTTCTGTAAATTCGAGGGAAGACTCTTCCATTGCTTGTAATTCTTCGATTCAGTGATTAGTGAAGCTCTCTGGTTGTTTTCCCATGGATGTAGGCTAACGCTAAACCACATAATTCCTTGTCTTCTTCGTCGTTTTCGTGTTGCTCTGTGTTCTTCAGTTCTTTGTTGTTTCTCTCCAATCGTTTGTGTGATTTCGGTTTATTGTTAGTTGAACTTGATTTGGTGAGTGTATAAACTCAACAAGTGTCGTCGTCTGCGGGGAACTCTCACTCATTGAAGGTTAATTATTCATCAATGGCGTCCACGATGAAGTTTGATGTGGACAAACTAACTGACAGGTGGATTTTTCATTGTCGAAGTTGAAAATATATAGGGACGAAATTTAGCGACGAATCGCTGCCCATATGAAGGGATGTGCTTTAATTATAACCAATGTTTGACTCTTGCTGAGGGTAGATATGACATTTAACACCTAAATCAGAATCGAATCGAATCTTAATTGATTCGATTAAAAAATGGGGAAAATTTTATGAGCCCCATAATATGGGCATAAATTGCTATCAACCCCATCTTAAAGTTATATATTAGTGTCATCTCTTTTCTACCCTTCTAACTAAACTAGTCAAGTTTTTAATGTTTGTAACGTTTTCTAAAATTTAATTAATTTATCCATTAATATTTTGTACAACATATAATAACAATAAACAATTTTCTTCTTTCCTTCCGCGACAAGTGTGCATATTCTCTATAAATCTAATAACTTAATTCAATTGTTGTACCATACATTAATTGGCAGCATAATTAGATTTGAGTACCATCACTTGGTACCATATTTTTTAATGGAACAAACCATTGATTCCTGAAAGAAATGGTGTACCATATGTTGGTTCCAAGTTCGTATGGTTTGTCATTTATTAGAACCACCATATGGTACAGCCATTTCATTTTGGTACCGATGGATGGTTTAGCATTGAAGTGAGACAAGAGAGAATATTTCAGTTATAAATTGATGATAAATTAATTATTTTCCTAACATAAAATGCTAGAATTAAGGAATTAGTCAATTTAATGTTTAATTTAATGTTAATCTATTTAAAAGGGATAAGGGTTAGAATTGTAAAAAAATGGGGTTAGGAGCAATTTATTTGGGTCTAATAATAATGGGGTTTTAAGAGTGGTTCTTAGAGCAATAAAATGATATATTTTGGGGCTGAGAGCAATATCCTCTTAAAAAATAGCTTGTAGAACTACAATTCGAATAAAACTCGAGCTTGGACTAAACCGATCCAAACTGGGACGAATCTTAAATGAAAGAAGTTTTATAATGTGAATAAATTCCTAAAAAGATCTGAAATTCGAACATCATCCGATCCGATCCAACTCATTTCAAAAAGTTTATCGACTTCATTTGATCAGATCTGAACGAACCGTTTGCCAGGTCTATTCAGAGTGCCAAGCGTCATATGTATCATGAGAGAGCTAAACATATTGATGTTTGGTACTATGTACTTCATCAGAGATATCATTTCAGAAGGTGCAAGAAGATACATACATCTGAATACACAGCAGACAGTCTTACTAAAGTTGTGCCATCTGGAAAATTTCAGCTACGTTCAAGGCTTATGCAGGTTCTTGAAGGGATTACTCTAACTTGAGGAGTATATGCGGATGTATTCTAACCTCAAGATCACAAGGGAAGTATTCCAGAAGCTCACTTTGAGTTAAGGTGGAGATTTGTGAAGAGTAACTCAAATTTGAGAAGGTTTTGAAATGTACGGTCAGGATTGAATATGGAGAAACAATGGCTGAGATTGAATTTGGAAAGAGGGAGAGGGAATAACAGTTACAGTTGTAATCGTTTCTGTTCCGATTTCAATTTCCTTAAATTCTCTCCAATCTCTGAAGTTCTCTATAAATTGATTCATCTAGACCGTTATAAAATTATCTCGCACTTTGTAACTCTCTCAATTTGACAGTCTAACTTAGGAGTACTCTGAATTGAGTTAGTTCTAGCCGTTAGGGTTAAAAGTAGGGCAAGGTAGATTTCTCTGTAGATTCTAGGGTAGACTCTTCCATTGCTTGTAATTCTTCGATTCAGTGATTAGTGAAGCTCTCTAGTTGTTTTCCGTGTATGTAGGCTAAGGCTGAACCACGTAATTCCTTGTCTTCTTCGCCATCGTTTCCGTTGCTCTGTTTTCCGATTCTTCGTTATTTCTCTACGATCGTTCGTGTGTTTGCGATTTGCTCTTAATTGAGCTCGATTTGGTGAGTGTAAACTCAACAATATGAAACTCACTCAAATCAGCTCACTTAAATATAAGTTATAAGCTACCATCTATGACTTATTCATCAAATTAAGCTCTAGCATTCAAGAAAAGCAATTGAACTCAATGAACCGATAAACTTGTGCTCAATAGACCACGTAAGCATTCCATTAATGAACAATGCCATCTTCTATTCTTCGACCCGTTCCATTAATCAGAAGGCAATCCAAGGTATGGGCGAAGCTCGAAAACCTGGAGCTATTTACTCCAAAGTCCTGAAAACCCGGTGAGAAGTAAAATGGCAGAGTTTAATTCTTCCCAAAGCCCTTAAGGAGACCTGCTCCACGTAAGATCGGAGGCTATCTCTTTTTACCAACCAAAAGAACTGCCCATGCAGTTTCACCCCCTTAAATACCCCCCTCACAACACTCGATCTTCGTACAACAAACCCGAATACATACGATCAACTCTTTGCTGAAATGTCGACTGGAGGCGGAAATGGTGCTCCCTACTGGATTTGGTCCGGAAGCGGAGGTGTTTGGAAACAGCCTAAGGCAGATGACTATGGAGGTACTTCTTCTGCCGTGGCTGCATGTGATCCTCATCTGTATCTAATGCAGCAGGGCTCGTCTGGTGTGGCTCAATTTACGAATGGGATGATGGTGGCTGAGGGTTACAGTCAGCAGGCGCCTTTTGATCCTGATGAAGGTTATACTGATGAGTTCATTCCAGATGACTATTTGGCGACTTTCTCCAAGCCGAGGCTTCGCTGGACGCCTGAGCTTCATGATCAGTTTGTCAGGGCGGTTCAGGAGCTCGGTGGACCTACTAGTATATATATCCTTAAATCCCTTAATCTGTTTTCCTTACTGCGTACTTTTTATTTGTGCGGCGTAGCTGATTCGGATCATTTGATGTTTTCGATTTTGTAGAGGCGACGCCGAAATCTATTCTGAATTTGATGGGCGTTGAAGGGGTAACGCTTTACCACCTCAAGAGTCACTTACAGGTTTTGTTATATCATGTTTATATATACGTTGCTAGATTATGTAACCACTAGTTACAGATTACGAATTTTCGATTGCCTAATCGTTTATGATTTACCGGTTGTTGCAGAAGTACAGGCTTGGCAAGATTTCGAAAAAGTTGTTGAAGATGGATATAGAAGGGCAAGACCAGGCGAAACAGGAGTCAAGCTCCTTAAAAATCCAGGAATCTTCTCCCCTGAATATGGACACATTTGGACATAATGTGTACGAGCTCAATCGATCTTTTATCCTTAATGTATCATAAATTTTCCTGACTTTTGCTCCTGCTTAATTAATCAATGTAATGCTTTGTTTGTTTTAGCTCGCGGAATGAGATTCGAGTTGAGAAGCCGGTAGCTGAAGGGTATGGAGCAGAGCAGCATCAACCATTTATGGTAAATGTCGCAATTCTCACTGGGAGAACTGACAAAGAACATTTATTCTTAGAGTGGAAATTATGGGAAGAGAATCTATTTGAATGCTGAACAAGTAATGAAATCTGTTTGATGTTGAACAGGAAGGTAATTTGGTAGAAGCTGCAACCAAGGAAGGGGTCATTCCGACCACACCTCCGCTTCTGCCGCTCTTTCCAACAGGCGGGAAGGATTACTACTGTCCGACCGAACTTCCAGAGTGGTACGAAATGCTTGCTGCAGGAGTTGAATATCCTATCACTCCTCAACCTATTGAACATGCATCAATGGATACTTATTTGAACTGTTTAAACTACTCGGGCGAGTTTGCTTTCACCCAGAGTCCTATCTCAGGCCAGAATAAAATGAGATACGGAAACTTCTTTGATGACATAGAAAGTTTCTTGAACATCGATGATAATGTTCTTACAGGGGATGACAATTTTCTTGATATTCCTGCAGGTGATATTCTGCTGAAGTGACATGTTATGTTCCGGGATTCTAGAAGGCGAATGCTTGTCTGTTAGAGGAATCCTTAGGTTTCTATGTTGTTCCTTCTGTAATAAAATATGTTTGTAGACTATGCGTGAACTATCCTATTTCCAACATGTAAGGGTACCGGCCTACCGGGTGCATCGAATATATTTATGCAAGTATTGAATCTATTTCGGTAAGATTACAAAAGTTTTATGATGAAGTTCCTGATTAGATTACGGCTCAAATGTATAACAAATACTCTGCACAAGTTTACGATAGGATATAACAGAATGTAATTTGTTACAAGTCTAGTGGAATTTGAGGCTTGTTAACACATTGTTGTTCACTGGATCCGCCAAATGATCCAACAGGTTCTGGTACGGGCCAACACCGGTAACTAGTCCCTGAATAAAGTACCCCAAGATAGCCAACATAGCCAATCTTCCATTCTTAATCTCCTTCAGCTTTAACTCCTTCATGGATTTCTCATCTTTCCCGAATCCTAGTGGGTTGAAGAACGGTCCACCAGGGTAGGCCGGGTCACCAGACCCTGAGAAGCCCTTCTCGAGTCCCAAGAAGTACTGCTTGCCCATTGAACCTGGGTTGTACCAGTCCTGAAGCCTCCTGTGTTCCGCGAAACCCATCAGGGCCATCTCAAGAACAAACAGGGTGTATCCGTCGGCCCAGTAGTTGTATGTACCGGCTGGGGGAATGACTCCGGTTTGGAACCAGGGGAGTGCTGTCTCTGGTGGGATTAGGCCAGCTCTCCCTAGAATTTCTGGTGCAATGGCTCCTGCTGCACCCAACATAGCGAACCGCCCGTTGATGACCTCTCCGTACGCCAGCCATTTTGGCTCGATGAAACCTCCGGTGCCTTCCGGGTCTGACAGACCTAGTGGATCGAATCCGTAGTCACCGGGGAGACTGCAGGAAAGTTTTAGTTTCACTCACTTCATTAGATTTCTTTCTTCGAAATCAAATACCTTAATCAGAATAGGTCAGGGAAGTATTGATTACCTGCCATCTAAATAGGTCAGGCTCTGCTTGGATGCAAACCATAGTTGCCTATTTCCTGACTGCAAAAAATGATTCAAGTACCAATGTTTTCAATCTTTAACACGAAGTAAATCTTAACCGATTGCGAAGTTCATTAGCGGGAATGTGATACGTACCTTAACGGGAGGCGAGGAGGCGGCCTTGACAACGAAGCAAACCTTTCTTGAAGACTGGGCAGGCCTAATGCCTCCAAAAGTCTGTCTTGCAACATCAGCTGAAGAGCTGATGGATGAAGAAGAGACCAATGCTTGAGTTGCCATTTCTTGGTTTCAAGTGTAATGTGATAGCAGAGCAGCTATTGATGTCCAAAGATGAAGAAGAATGAAGACATTAAGACATGGAAGCAGCAAATAAGAGGCAAAGATGCAGCCAGTGGGATTTTTTGTGGGGCTTGATGGAATTCTGAAATTGTGGTGCAAAACAAGAGAAGCTGTTGAAGAAGATAATATTAGGATCTTGTAGTCAAATAGGATTGGCGCAAGTGTAATGCCTTCTGGGATATAGATTTTTTTGGTATCCATAATCCTCCTAGTGCCACCACAAGCCAATGTTTTTGTGTAGTGTACCTTACTGGCAGTGTGCAAATATAATCTGCAAAGTGTTTTTTTTTAAGGGGTAGATATAAATAGGTCATTTTGATCCTTCAATTAACATCCTAGTACTACATGTTTTTTGGATTTAAAATTAGTATAATGGACCGGACTAAAGTGAAGAATGGGCCTAACTTGGGGTCCATGCTTCTGTTCTCATGTGGATAATTGCGGGCTAGTACCTTGCAATTTCACAAATACATTAATGTATTTCGTTACGGGACATCCTTATACAAATGACATACATCCATTTTAAGGATGCCTCGAATCTTAAGATGGAGATGCCTCACAACTTAAAACGGATAAGGGCATCCGTTTTAGAGATGTTGGGCATCCGTTGATTGAGTTTTATAGATGCGGGACATCCCATTAACGCGTGTTGAACATCATTTTTGTGGTACAAAACTTACATTAACACTTAAAAAAATCAGATCTGGAAATCCAGATATGAAAACGAGCTCCATTAATGGAGCTTTAGAGCTCCATTCCATTAGTGGAGCTCCTCTTTCCCGGAGCTTTGTGCTCCGACCGACGGTGGGAGCTTCGGCCAATTGTTGGGTTATCTTTTTTTCTTTCTTAACTCATTTTCTTTGAAATTGGGATAGATTCTTGTTAGGAAACTTGTAATTTTGATGAGCAATACCATTAAAACTAAATTATGATTAATCCAGAAATTAGTACTCTTAAGTCCATAGGAATTTTATTAGAAGGACACTTGTACAAGAGGAAAGTTCCAGCAGGACTATTAGTTTTAATTCCTGGTATTTGTATTAGGTTGTTGATGATGTATTTGTTGTATAAACAATTTATTGAGGTACCTAGTAACTTAGCAGATGAAGACTACGAAGACTGAAGATTCAAGTGAAATCTGCATAAGGTTACTGAAGGAATTTGACTGTTGCTGAAGAAAGCATTGATCTTTCAGTAAGTGGTATTAGTCAAGTGAAAATCCATATGACAGAGTAAGTTGACTTTGCTACCTTGCTGATATACAGGTCAATTGCTGAATTCTAAGCAATTGAAGTCGGTTGCTGAAAGAGCAACATTTTCTTGTTGATATTAGCTTTGTAACCCTTACTGAACAAGTAATGGATTCCCTACTGATAAATCGTACTACTGTGCATTTAATACTGCAGAAGTCGTTCTGAAGAAAAAAGAAGAAGACAAACTTTTGCAACAAAATAGTACAAGCAAGATAGTGAATTCAAAGTTTGAATTTTAGGGATTTGAAATTCAAACGGACTGATTTTTCACTATAAAAGGAAGACTTAGAGCAAACAGAAGATTATCGTTTTCACTCTGCAAATTACAAGCTATCAAAATCTCTCTGCATACTTGCTCTGAAAACTTTCCAATACTGAAGTTAATTTCTCTAGCTACTTGTGAAAGAGTAGAAATCTTGTACCATACAAGTGGTTTCAACAAGTATTTCTTTCTCTTGAACTGGTAAAGTCTTGAACTTCAAGAATCCTCCAACTGCTTACTGAAAAGTAATACAAGTTGTGATTCTTCTGCTGATTGAGTTTACTGAAAAGTAAATCTTTCTCTCAACACCATACTCAAACACACACTCACCAAAGGCGTGTTACTGTAGTTAGGGGAAATCTACTTTACTGGATTGTAAAGAAAAACGTGTTTGCTTAAGTTAAGGAAACTGCTTTAGTGTTTGGAGTGAAGTAAACAACTTAGGAAGTTGTGTTACTGAGACCTCTGTTTGGGATTGTTAGATAGGTTGTGTAAGGAACCTCATATTCTATCTTAGTGAATTCAAGTCCAGGATTGGACGAAGTGGATTAGTTGAAGGATTATGCTACCTTCAGATACCACTATAAAATGTGTGTCTTTATTTCATGCATTTACTTTCAGCAAGCTATCTGTTTAACTGTCTATCTGATTATCTGCTTACTGAGTACTTAACTTAAAGACTTCCGCTATTCTAATTGTTTAAGTATCAGCAACTACCCAGTGATTGCTGAGAAATCTATTTTACACACAAAATTTTTTAAAGACTATTCAACCCCCCCCGTCTTTAACCTTGTTGTCTAAGAGACCAACAATTCTCAACTAGTTTTAGATTTGTTTGATTTGGTCCTTACTGATTTTTCACAACAGTTGAGTAAAGCTTTTGGGACTGAATTGAACTGTTGTCCAATAAACCCTAAACGACGTCGCAACAAGAGAAAATCCCCAAATCGAGTTCCTGAAGAACCCTAAATATTTGAATCAGCAAATCAAACACAGAAAACTGCAAGACACAACTGCATTACGTGGTTCAGCTTTAGAAGCCTACATCCACGGGAGAGAGAAACAAATTCACTAGCCAGACGAAACCGCCGAGATCATATACAAGTTACAGTGTCGAGCGATTTGCTCTTCCTCACAGTACTCTTTGTTTTTCCCTCTCTCTAGCTCTATCTATGAATGAAGAAGAATAAAATCGTAACTGCAAAATCACCAAGAAGAGGACTTAAGTAGTAGAGCTTGATTACTTGCTCTCTACTCCAGAAACAGATCCAAGTAGCTGAATTAGTTAGATTGCAAACTGCTTTCTAACTTCATCTGCTAATCCTAGTCATCCAATCTCCCCTCTACTATTTCGTACTTCCTCTCCCTAATCTACGTAAGCATCAACAAGCAAAACCAACACTATTTCTATTACATTCAAGCCATCTTCATCGTCACCATAATATACCTCAGAATTCTGCCTATCAACTTGCATTGGAACCTTCCATATGGTTGCACCAGGCTAGGCAGCATTAGACAAATAAGCCACTAATCAGATACAAATAAGTAATATAACGTGCGAGTTAACAGGATGACACAAGATATAAGACAATAAGGATACTTACACAATATATAACAACATTTTGTGCATGAAAATTCCCATGAAACAAGATATTCAGTTCACCTAACAATTTGAAAGTTTCAATCCAAAGAAAAATATCCCAGAGAAGCTCGATCGCTGCAAATGAATGACAAACACATTACATACGTGCTGAGAAACATACAATAAGTCTGTAACCTACTCTATGTATAAACATGATGTAAGTAAAAACTCATCAACAAATGTCAAATTAGAAACAAAAATTAATCAAAGTAAATAATGAGGTAAATCTAACCTCTATTTGCTTCTGACTCAACTCGGCCGGGCGGCAGGAAGTAGTGGAGCCTAAACCACGCGCCACCATTACTGCTCTCACATTCCTCACTCTCCCACATTCGCCATTCATCCGAACAGTCACCGGAAACCATAATCACAAGTGTAAATAAGAAACAGTACGCAAAAAATCCCCAAATCAAAACCCTAAATTCAATTTCTTCAACAAAGAAAGGGGATTCAACTTGAATTCATATAGAAGTATAATAGAGGAGTTTACAAATAGCGTTTTACTCACCGGAATAGGCGACGGGAATCCAGCCGGAAAATGGAACGGGCCAAACATGGTAACAAGATACAGCATTAGATAGATCGGAAAGAGATGGTTCCGATTCCACAAAGAAAAACCAAATTAGACGATGTTTGGCCGATGTTTGGCCGGTTTTTAGTGTCCGGCGGCGGAGGGGGCAAGAGAGAGAAGAGGGGAGGGGAGGTGAGAGAGAATGAGTCACAAGCTAGAAATATCAAAATGAGGTCAGCGGCAAAAAAGAGGTAGAGAAACGTGTTTCTCTATTTCTACTGTTCAAAATAAAACTAAACAGCCCAACTTCAGATGGAGCTTTAAATCAAGCCCTAAATCAAAACCAAACAGCCCGCATGTGTTTAGACTTGTCATAAAAGGACTGATGTTTGGCCAAGTGAATAGCACTTTGATTATCACAATGTACCTTCACAGATCCTTGAGTTACTCCAAACTCTGTGCTCCACCTGTAAATTCTTTTCTTTTTTTTAATAAACTTTTTTTTTTTTGTTTTTTTAAAGTCTTTTTCCCTAAGGCTTGTTTGGATGATCAATATTGGATTTTAGCTACAAAGTAATTCTTAAATAGTTAAGATCGTTCCTTTATATGTAATTGTTTAAATAGTGAATACTAAAATGTAATTGCGCTTCTTAACAGGTATAGAAAAGTAATGGACCTTGTCACTTTAATACCTACATATAACACCATAACTAAAAAAACGTTCCTCTTATTTAAAGTTTAAACAATTACATTTTATTTAAAATTCATATTTTAATTTGACCAATCTATATAATATATAAAAACACAGTTCTCATTCCTCAGGTTCGGAGATTTCCAAGCTTAAATCAACCAATCAGAATTTAATATTCAACTCCAAACCTATGTGTCATTTTCTCATTTATTTGGAATTTTAAAAAATCACCCCGAACCTAAGACAATTTGTTTCCTAAAATCTAAATATAGTCATGTAACTGTGTAAGTTTCACTTTATTCTAAATATAGCAATCCTATTTATCGTTGCTTAAAATCTAAATATAGTGTATTAAGTAATTCTACATAGTCATGCAATAGTATCCAAAAAACAATTTGCTTTATTAATGAAAAATGAATCTCGGCAAATTAGATAGTTAATCAGATTTTAAACCTTCATCCCTTAATTATGAGATAGTTAATTAGATAGTTAATCATATTTTAAACCTTAATTATTTGCAATATGCTTTCATATAAAATACTTCATGTTTAATATACAATAGTTCATGTTTTTAAAAAAAATATTATCAATGGACCATGAAACTATGACACATGCAAAGTGAAAATCATGGACGATAGACATTCGTGGGAGAAGTCACGATTTTATATCTTCCAATATACTTCATGTTTCATATAAAATACTTCATGTTTGATAGAGAATAATACTTCATGTATTTAAAAAATCATCCATTGAGGTTTTTTTTTCTGGGTGCTAATTAATACGCTGGTCAAATTTGACGAGTCCGTATTAAATTAGAATAACAATCGCATAAGATGGAACTGTTATGCAAACTATTTACC
>JAQRGC012085504.1:0-13975 GCA_028659135.1 Plantago lanceolata
AAAAAAAAAAAAAAAAAAAAAAAAATTGAGCTACAGGAATGCACAGTGAATTGCTATCTTGGTTGATATATATATATGTGTGGTGGTAATGTGGTATAAATATTGTTCTGAGAGTTGATGGAGCTGCAATTTTCTGTATGTTTTGATGATTAATTTGATGTCATATGTACAATACTTCTTTGCTAATGATTCTTTCCTTCAATAATATGGCTTTAGGCTGTTGTGGTTCGCAAAGAAGTCAATGTGTGGGCTGAGCAGAAAACGAATGGCCTGATCAAAGACATTCTCCCGCCTGATTCAGTTGATGAATTAACACGGCTTATATTCACCAATGCCCTGTACTTCAAAGGAACATGGGCTTCAACATTTGATGCCTCAAAAACAAGACATGATGACTTTTTCCTCCTAAACGGCAAGACAACTCGAGTACCTTTCATCACCAGCGGGCGGGACCAACTCATTAGTTGTTATGACAGCAGTTTCAAAGTTCTGAAGCTGCGTTATAAAATTTCTAAAGATCATAAACGTGGCTTCTCGATGTACATTTACCTCCCCAATGCAAAAGATGGACTCCCAGCTTTGGTTCAACAGTTTGGGTCCGAACCAGGATTCATAGAGAAACACATCCCGAATACACCTGTCAAAGTTGGTGATTTCCGTTTCCCCAAATTCAAAATAAGTTACAATTTTAAACCATGTGAAGTTCTCATGACGATGGGGTTGGTGACACCATTTACTAGTGAGCTGACTGAGTTGGCATATCCTACTGATCACAATGATACACTGCCCCTAAAACGTTCGACTATCTTCCACAAGTCGTTTATCGAGGTAGATGAGCAAGGCACTAAGGCTGCAACTGTTACGACGTTATGTTCCCATGTATGGTTTGGTCTGAAGAAAGAAGTTACACCCCCTAAGATGGATTTTGTGGCAGACCATCCATTCCTTTTCATTATAAGAGAAGATAAGACAGGAACGGTGTTGTTTGTTGGCCAACTACTTAATCCGCTAGCTTAAATCTACAGTTCAGTCTTTCTTACATAACTAACAATCAGGTTTCGGTTTCAACCATTGTTTACATCAGGTTCCAGCTAGCTTGTTTTATTTGTATTTTGTTGCTCAAAGGATCAAGAAAACTGTTCTGCTCCGGAAACCAGCACATTGATCTTAAGCTCATGATCATATCCAACAGCTCTGTTTCTATGGAGATGCTACAAAACCATACAAGATACATGTATCATCAATAGGCTCTTTGCCTTTTTTGAGATATCATTCGCTGCAACAGGTTAACAAAGAACGAGCATAATCCCCTGGTATGACAATTGACTTTGAACTCTGAACTCCGCCTTAGACCTCCAAGCCAGAAGGGAAACGGAAAATCCAGAGCCAAGAAGTTGTCATAGTTCAGTCCTCGAGGAGCAAGTTGTTTACAGGTTTGGTCCTTCAGAACATTACGATAGTGATATTGATCTTGAGCTTGGTATTTAACAGTGTTAACGAGATTGAGACGTGTCATGAACAAGAACTGTAGCAGTAGAATTTAGTTGTGCATGGGATTCAACTGAAGTTAGTTCTTTCCCTCTTCTATACTGACAGTTGGAGTATTATTAACATTTCTTTAACTATATCTACAACAACCTAAAAGTAGCATGTGACAGGAAAAATATGCTTGGTCGTAAAAACGGAGCCGACATGACACTACATCTGACCTGGACGACCCAGGCACGACCATATATGCATGCAGGTGCAGTAATATTCACCCGGTGGACATCACTCCAAAGATATGGCATGGGTGATGGCCGACATAGCCCACTCTGCAGATTCCCTGATCAAATGGTCTGTCGAAAATAAGCAGTCGTCCAAAAATTCCATGCTCGACTCAGATTGCTGAATGAGAGAACCAGCATTGCTCCCGAGGGTATCAGCCAGATCACCAAGGAGACCAATAGCAGTTTTCTTCACAAGATCATCCCTGGAATGATGAAGATGAGACGGTCAATTTAGTTTACAAAACGAAATGAAAAAAATACGAAGCAAAATAATTCAGAGATCATCATTACTTACATATCATTCTCCATATAAATGCTGTCCAGGAATTGCAGGATATGAGGAACATATCGAATAAGAAGTTGGGTTTTAGGAGAATTTTTAAAGCCCTGGACAATACCAGAATATGCCTCTAAAATCCCATTCCTCAAAAGATTAGCATAATCTACCATTTCCTCATACAAACCTGATGTATAGACTGTCAACTCTGCTGCGCTCTGCAGCATTGGCATGGCATACATCAAATACTTCTCGAAATTTTCTCCAATTGCTAGTGCAATGTCACCGAAGCAAGAAAAGATGGGAGGCTTCACAGATGGATGCAACTGCTTGCTTGACAAGTCTTTCAGAAGCTGGATCATTATAGCATCACAATAAGGCAGAACCTTATCCTCCACTGCTCTGCAAATATCCCCCACAACACCAACAGTAACATCACAAACTTGGTACTCCTCGAAATTCTGAAGACCCATCTCCAAATACTTATAAAATTCCGACATGTACTTCTCAAAATAAGGACCAATTGCATAAGCAAGTGCGCCAATGGCAAGCATAGCTTCCTCGTGGACAGTGGCACTTCTACAAGCAAAAACCCGTAGGACAAGATTCATGATCTGATCAGCATACTGCATAAGTGCGTGATTAGTCGGCTCTGATGCAGCTAATTTCTGGATGATAACCTGCAAGCACCCACATAGAAGGCCTTGCAATTCATTCTGCTTCTCCCTCTCATCAGTTGAAAATCTCTGCTCTTCGAGAGTCTTGTAAAGCTCTGTCATGATGACTTGAAGAAGTTCCAACACGAAGCGTACTGTTTCATCAGTTGAGCATCTGACTACTTCATTTAGTGTCTCATAGGCAGCTGCCCCGAGTCTAGATTTCCCTGCATCTTCTCTATGAGTAACATTAAGAAGAGACTGAACTATTTCTTGAAAATAAGGTGACATGGGTGATGCACCCATGCCCTCATAACCTTGGGCAAGAAAATACAGAGCACCACATGCTTTCTCAGCAACATTTGGAGCATCTTTCATGCTCTGGAGGAGAACTGTGATAATTTGCTGGCAGTTTGCCGGTGTAATGATGGGAGTCTCCACAGTTGAACCATGAAGAAATTCAAATATTCTTCCCAAGGTCCATGCAGTGGTGTCTTTCACATGACTACTAGGATCTCTGGACAAAGCAGTAAGCATGAAGGTAAGAGAATTGTTCACAATTGGAGTTAACTTTTCAGGTGAAGGACCTTCCAAAATGGAACCAAATGCATAAGTGGCAGCTTCTCGCCTTCTCCACTCTTCTTTTGTAATATTTTCTTCAATAAACGGCATCACAACTGGTACAATGTCATCTCCCACCGTGCGAGCAACCAACCTAAGGCAAGTCCCACAAGCCATTGCAAGATTCCAAGCACCTTTATCCTGATCTTGATCTTCTTCTTGCTTGAGAAGCGCCTCGAATAACATTGGGACACATGCAGGGAGTGCTTGTTTGATGAAATAATAGCATGGAATGTCAGAATCTTCTGTGAAAAAAATACTATATTGTTCCAAAATGTCAATCTCCTCATCACATATTGAGCTCCAAAATTCAACAGCCTGGAGAGCGACTGGTTCCTCGTCTTCACGGATAGCCTTGAATGTTATATTGAAAATGTCCATAATATAAGGGGCCAATTTATCATAATATGTTGACCCAATTGAAACCAAACACTCAAAAGCAGACTGCCGAATCTTCACCTCTGGCGATAGGGTGGCCTCACAGACAACTCTCATTATGTTGTCACGCTCCATATCATTGGAAAAGTTAGCCTGCGCAAATCCAAGAGCATTATGGAGAGCTTGGGAGGCAGCAAGCCGGACTTCGTTATTAACTTCGGTGGCATTCATGCCCTGAACCACAGCCGCAATTATCTTATTCATATAATCTTGCTTAACACAAAGGCCAACTTCTTCACACAGATAACCCAGTGTTTCAAGTGTAGCTTGCTTCACATGCGGCGGTACCTGGTGAATATTTGACAACAGGGATACAATAAGTTCAGGCCAATGATTTTGCGGAAATTCAATTCCTGCGACCTTGGCAATTGCTTGTGATGCAGTTGATCTGGCATCGGCAGCAGCAGATGTTAGTGTCTGCAACAAGCACGCCTTAATCCGACTCTTTACACCAACATCTAATGATAACCACCTTTGCTCAAACTCGTATTTAGTATGCTTCTCCTTAGCATCCAAAGCATTTTTCAGAATCAAACCTGCCAATATACGGCTTTCAGCAGGCTTATCCTCGCTAGCAAGCTCTCCGGAAAGGGATAACAAGAAACCAGGAAGGTTTTGCTCCTGTAACTGTTTTAGGATGTCTTCAGCACGGTTCCTTACAGATGAATCAACAGATTGTGCACCCAAAAGGACTTGCGTAACCTCCATTGCCATATCTTACCCAATAAAAAATGTGATCACAGTGTTATTCAGTTCGATTCATCTTTTGCATAATAATCTCACATATACAAAGCAGTCAATAAACCATACTAGTACCAATTATCAAACCAATCAGATCCGAGTGAACTGGAAATCAGTCAATTGCAACAAATTAGGCATTCGATTGCTCGGAAACTGAAACAAAATATACGATTGAGTGAAATTACCAGATGAAAACTGATCGGAAGGGATGAGAGAAAGTGAGCGAGGACTTCCACTGGCGGGCCGGAAGACTTCGAAAATGGCGTCTCTGAAACCCTAACCAGAGAGTTTTTAGAGAGAGAAACAGAGTGGGGAAGAGAGAGAAACAGAGAAAAGAGGAGTGTGTGTTTGCGCGCGTTTTTGTGTGAAAGAGAGCTTTAATTTGTTTTTGCCGTCCTTATATTTATCTAAATGTTGTGTGTTGTGGACCTTGTGGTACACAAGTACACGATATCGATATGAGTGCGTCTCCTGAGAGACGTAGTTATAGAAAGATTACTAGTGCATACTTGTGGCGTTGCCACAGCATATGATAGAATTGGTCTCAATAAAGATAATTAATAAGTATATATGCCCATATAAGAGAAGTGTTGTATTCTATCAAGTGTCGAATATATGAGTGTAAAAGAAAAGAAAAAGTTGATCATAGTCTAAATTTAGATGAAAGAAAACTATTTTAACAACTTGAAGAGCACTTCTTTGTACACAACATTTGTCGTGGTGTCCGTAGGCTTGCCATCGTCACCAATAATAAGAACTTTTAGACCCTTTTTGCTGGTGACCTGGAGAAGGCAGCGTACAACGACCATGGCTAAAAACCGACCGAGGAAGATAAAGCCCAACATTAGCAAGAGCCTACCCTGACTCTTGTTAATAGTGATTGCATAGCTAACAGTTAGGGGGAACTCTCGACGCTCGAACTTGATGGGAAACTTCGTTTGGTCAGAAGGTGACAAACGCATACGGAGGATGTACACTTTGGTCCCCGATATAGTCATGGCTTGTATAATCTTGTCACCAAGCTCGGTGATAATCAATTGGGTCCCGTTGCAGAGTTCGACAGAGGGGTCGATGTTACGTAAAAGCATGACATGGCAGCCGACCTTCAACGAAATGATGTGGTTGGGAAGCCCAGAAGATATATCTAACTGTGTTTAAGAACTCAACTGAGTACGCATCTTCCCTTCGGACTGCATCGGCATCATTCGGACATATGTTATCGGCACTCATGTATTCCTTTGCATCTCCTGGTAACACTCCCATAACATAATCATTGATATGCTCGACCACCTCATTGGTAGGTGCAAGTATGGCTCTATCCTGAAAATATGATCCATCTCTAACATGATCTAACAGGGATGGATACGTGTTGTTAACCATTGCCTCAATGGGATTTTCAGCGTCGCGAATAAGTATATCATCGGGCAACTTGAATTCAACCTCACCGTCATTATCGTCACCTAAAAAAATGAAATTGAATATAACTTTACAGTTACATTAAAAATTATGTGTCTAACAAAGGAAATGGCATGCATAATTAAGCTTACCTACGATTCCATATCCGACTCGCAACAACCATTCGACAAACTCTTTGATTTCAGCAACCTGGGGACCCTCCAGACTGCGTATAAATCGATTAATATTGTTTTATGTTACAATTAAAGTAAACAGTATTATAACATAGGTTTGTGATATATAAATAATATGCAACCATACCTAAAGTAGCATATTCTTTGTCAACCTTAGAACCTTGCAATGATTCCAAATTCTCTTCGAATAGCATAATGATGAATGGACGATGTCATGCCTAGTCCCCTTTGGTATAACTGGTAGTATATGTCTGAAATCACCACCAAATACAACAACCAAACCTCCGAAAGGCTTGTCGGAAGTTTTTCCATCAGCAGACCTCATGACATCTCGAAGACTTCGGTCAAAAGCCTCAAAGCAATACCTATTTGTCATAGGTGCTTCATCCCATATTATTAGCTTTGTTCTCTTTAGCAATCCTTTCAATTCACTTTATGGGTTATTCTACTTCACATTGTAGTCTCATAGACCTCCAGGGGTATAATAAAATGGAAATGGGTCGTACGACCTCGGGGGAGCAATAGGGAAGCAATGCCACTCAAGGGAACTGGCAAAACAATCTCACCTCTTGCACTAATACCAGAGCATAATGTTCTCCATAAGAATGTCTTCCATGTGCCTCCATAACCGTAGAGAAAAAAAACACCACCATTAGACGATCCAACTGCATCTGTAATCTGTTGATAAATATTGCGTTGTTCCTCGGTCAAACACGGACAGAGCTTGTCATGCTCTGCTTTCATCTCCTCAAGGCTGTAGGTCATTTCCTCGGCTATGAGCTTATTTAGACCACCTCCGATAGTAACATCGTCAGGCGTTTTCATCCCTTCATACTGGTCCAATGAACATCCATTTTGCTTTAGAATTTTCTTAATCTCCGATAACGCAAGTTGCTTCCTTTGTTCATCACCAGTTGCAACTCTACATAACAATATATTTTTTGACAGATTTTGAAGTATCAAATGGAACAGTCTCTTTTGGAGACGAAAACAAATCGATAACCGCCAACGATTGTGTTGGAGTATATCTTTGGTTAAAAGAATAGCCCAAAGGTGGGTAAGTCGATTTGAATGGTGTAGAGTTTAGAGTTGGTTGTGAATAAGTATATCGTCGGGAAACTTGAATTCAACCTCACCGTCATTATCGTCACCTACAAAAATGAAATTGAAAAACACTTTTCAATTACATTCAAAATAATATTGGTGGAAAAACAAATGACATCACTAATTAAGTTTACCTACAATTCCATCCCCGACAGGCAACAACCATTCGACAAACTCTTTAATTTTCGCCACCTCTTTCGGGAACCCTCCAGACTGCGTGTAAATCGATTAGGCATGTTTTATGTCAATATTAAAGTAAACAGTGTTATGAAATAGGTTTGTGATATATAACTAATATGCAACCATACCTGATGTCGCAAATTCTTTGTCAACTTTAAAAGCTTGCAGTGATTCCGAATTTTCTTCGAAGAGCATAATGGTGAATGGACGATGTCGTGCCATAGTAATATATCATTGTTGATTAAGATTTGTTTCAAAACTTAAAAATTTGCAATTCTGCTAAAGCTGCTAGGGAACAATAGATGTTGAAATAACCAGAAGCAAAGAGAGCACTAATTGGAATTACATATGTGATATTTTTCCTAAATCTGATTCGATGTAGTCTTAAGATTGCACCTAGTTGGTTACTTCCGTGGAAAAACAACTTTTCCTGGATGTTTCCATCCTTAGATTCTTCATGTTGAAGTAGTGCAAACAGAATAAACAACACTGCCACACAGAAAGTAGCAGTAAAACTCTAAAAAAAAAGTGACTCCATGTCACACTACACAACAAATCGACACGTCCTCTACATACACATACATGTTCCTTGACTGTTCAACCCAGTAACCGGCCCCAGTGGCTCCCAACAAAAGCCCCGACAGTATTAATCTTGGACAACATAAACACAATAGAATCCAATGTCACAGACTTAGCTGAACCGGCACCGCACAACAATATATCCAACGAAATGGGATATATTCACACCAAAATGATCCATTCCTCTTATGTTTCTTGGAATACATGTGCTACAGATTTCATAGTTGTGGAACTCTAGAGGCAAATCATAGTTGTGGAACTCTAGAGGAAAATCAAATGAGCAAACCATATATCACTTGAAAACATGAATCAAATCCAACCATGTATCTCTTTTGATTAGTAAATTAAATGAACTCGATTCCCATAGCATTGTAGTTCCCACGGCCTGAATGAGTCACTAGCCTTATGTTCTTTTCTGCAACCATAATAATGTCATTCTCGTACCATACGTACTCAAAACTTGAACTCCTTTTTTCCTATACAGATTACAGAGAGGTCATATTTTAATATATTCAATAAATGTATCTCCAAGGCAGTGGCGTGTAGCTTTTAAAATTATTAGACATACCTTAAAATCAAGGAGATCATCAATTTTCTTGAATATATAAGCATGTGTAACAATGTTGCAGCCAAATCTTGCAGCCAAATCTTGCAGCCAAATCTTGCAGCCAAATCTTACAGGAGTAGTTATTGCATCAATAACAATGTTGCAGCCAAATCTTTCACCTGTTCAAGTCGTTAAACTCCCAGTGAGTTTTGACAGGTATAATTCCACATAAATCATGCATTCATAAGCTTTATGAGATAGCATAATCAGTAAGGCAGTAACTCTCGAAAAGTCATACTACCATATATTTCCAATCAAATGAATGTTTTACTTTGAAGTTTGAACCTCAAACTGATTGCAATGAAATCAAAGTTTCACGAACCTCACGAAATCAAATATTTCTTAGAGCGCGCACGAATAATTCTTAATTCGCGCTATAGTACATGCATGGCCGGACAAAAGTTTAGTAGTCACGTACCAATTCATCTATGAGTAAAAAACAAAAGGATAGCAACCGCTCGTTTCGTTCTCAATGCAAAACACTGTCAAATGAACCAATTATGGTTGTTGGTAAAAAAAAAATTGTATACCCTTTTAACTGTTACACATGACATGAGGAAAACGTACCTTTGTCCGTGATTGAACCTTTGTTTGTGATTGAACTCTAGAGATCATTTGTATAGATCTTCGAAATTGAAAGTTGCAGTTGATTTGTTTGTATCTAAGAGTACTTAATATTAATTTTTTGCACCCGAATCGAATTTTCATAGTTTTGTTTAAATTTAAGATATAATTTTAAATGTAGAGGGCTTGCAACCCGGAACGGATCATCTACTCGAGTAAGTATTATAAGAAGCCGACTTTCCTAATACATTAGGAAAGTCAAGTTTTTCAAATCAGGCGGTTCATTTATAACCACTTCTAACCATAGAACGAGTTATAAAAAGTTGACTTTCCTAATGTATTAGGAAAGTCAGTCTTTTTTAAGACTTTAGCGTATCTTTCTCCTATTAATATGAGGCTGGCTATCATCGATTATTATCCACGTACGTGCAAGCTTAATTAATTAATCAAATCAATTCATTTTTTTTTTTTGATGTCGTTGGGAACCCGCAGCCGCTACCCTTTGGGTGCGCACTGGGTAAACCCCACGGGCCTACGCAATGAGTAAGTCTCATGAAAATCAGTCTTTCTTAAACATTAGGAAAATCAACATTTTAATTAGTATAAACTAGAGGAGTGTATTCAACAATTAAGTTGAAAGAATGTTGATTTTCCTAATGTTTAGGAAAAACTGATTTTCATGAGACTTTACCCTACGCAATAGCCTGCAAACCACGTAAGCCAAGTTAAACCACAACTTGTGTTGCTACAGGTTCGACCCAGAAGGCATAAATCCCAGAAAATTCGCTCCCCATGGGGATTGAACCTGTGACCAAGAGGTTATTAGCCTCCCTTTAAACCAACTGAGCCACCCTTGCGGGTAATCAAATCAATTCTTCATTAATCATGTTTCTCTTAATTAATTCCGATCCGATATACTATGAGTCTATGATTCTACCTGGAATATATATCTATCTTTTATGATCACAAAACATATTCATATATATGCTCCTGTTATTAAATAACTCACATGATCAATAACATTATTGCAAATCATCATTACAACCTTCAGTCATCTGTATAACCCGTGTCATCATAGAGTTGAGTTCCATATAGAAAATTACGAAGGTTACACGACATTCTGTTAGGGAAAATTGTAACACTTATAATGGTTTTCATCAACCATCAAGATCAGTGGTTAAATTTCAAGCGTCGAAAACCTAAATTTATAATTAAAGAAGAAGTGGTTAATCTTGTCACCAAGCTCGGTGACAATCAATCGAGTCCCGTTGCAGAGTTCGGCAGAGGGGTCAATGTTACGCAAGAGCATGACAGGGCTGCCGACCTTCAACCGAATGATGTGGTTGGGGATCCCAGAAGATCTAATTGTGTTTAAGAACTCAACTGAGTACACATCTTCCCCTCGAACTGAATCGGCCTCATCCGGGCATATGTTATTGGAACTCATGTATTCCTTTGCATCTGCTGTAACAGTCCCATAACATAATCATTGATCTCCTCGACCACCTCATTGATAGGTGCAACTATGGATCGGTCCTGGAAATATGAACCATCTCCAACGTGATCTAGAAGGGATGGATACGTACTTTCAACCATTGTCACAATGGTTTGTTCAACATCGCGAATAAGAATATCGTCGGGCGTCTTGAATTCAACCTCATTGTCATTCTCGTCGCCTAAAAAAATCAAATTGAATATTACTTTTCATTTAAATAAACTATTATGTTTCTGGAAAAAGGAAATTGCATGGATAATTAAGTTTACCTACGATTCCATCCCTGACTCGCAACAACCATTCGACAAACTCTTTGATTTCAGCAACCTCCTCCGGGAACCCTCCAGACTGCGTATAAATCGAGTAATATTATTTCATGTTAGTATTAAATTAAACAATATTATAACTTAGGTTCGTGATATATAAATAATATGCAACCATGCCTGAAGTCGCATGTTCTTTGTCAACCTTAGAACCTTGCAGTGATTCCAAATTCTGGTCGAAGAGCATAATGAGGAATGGACGATGTCATGCCTACTCCTCTTTGGTATAACTGACAGTATCTGTCTGAAATCATCATCGAATACAACAACCAAACCTCTGAACGGCTTGTCGAAAGTCCATGTAGCGTAAAGTACGGAACTCTTCATTCCTCTTGTGGTAGTCCATCCAAGCAAGGAACTTGGAGTGAGCAATGGTCTGTTTCACCTTCAAATCAGGAATATAGTCACCATCCTTAAAGCACATAGTATGCTCCCCCTCCAAGTGAAACGACAGTCGTTCTACAGTTGGATGTCGGTAGTGTATATCATCTCCGAGAAGACGCCATACAGCCTCACATAACGACAATCAACATAATCTTGCACCTCATCGTTAACGGAGAGCTTCGCACCACACCTATCAACGCCCTTATTAACATACTTGAATAAGTACTTGATAAAATTAGTCGAACTACACCTTTCGACATTGATATGAGTTTTGTACTTCATCAGTAGTGTAACGGTACGGCTATTTTTAAATATTTTTAAATAGAAAATTGTTACAGATTTTTTTATTTTTCTTTAAACAAACAAAATAAATTTCGGCGGAAAATTCGAAAGATAAATTTTAAATGGATGACCAAAGGGGTTTTGGCGCCCATAGCGGCTGACACCTCCAAACAAAACGACTAACGGTAACAAAACTACAGTTTTTAAATAATAAAAAGCAACAGAAAGATCCACACACCAAATCATGACAGAAAACCCCAGAGCACCCACCCAAACACTCAAGTCGCTGGGCGTCTATGCTTGCTCACCGGTCGTTGAATCTACAAGGAAGGAAATAAAAAGAAAAGAGTGGTGAGACAAAAATCTCAGTGGTGTTCGTGCGGTGGTGAGTTTAGCAGTAAAACAGTTTGATTTCAGTTGGCAAACAAAACAGAAATACAACAATTAAAACAGTGAATTCAGAAAGACAATATCAGTGACAGTATGTTGGAAACCTAACTGTATTTAGTATTTTGAAAGAAGAGCAGTTTTCAAAGTTTTGTGAAAACAGAACATCGAAACGATTTGGGAAAACAGAATTAGAAATCAGTTTGAAAAACATAACAGAATGTCGGTGCAGCCCGCCTTGTTGCTCCTACTCCCAATAGCCCTTATAACTCCCTCTAGAGTGGCGCATCTTTAGAAACTACAGTGCCCTGCGTACGTTCAGGGAAAAATTCCTACGACCCAAGAAGACTTCAGCATCTCCTGCCTCGAATCTAAAAGGGAATTGACTAGGTAACTAGTAAGTAAACTCGAAGGTCAACACTACCTACTAGGATCCCTAATCGTCTGGCCATACAAAACAGAAATAGTGTTCGGTAAAACTAAGAGAAAACAGTAAACATAAACAGTGCTCGGAAAACCAAGACAAGAGTAAACAGTGCTCGGAAAACCAAGACAACAGTAAACAGTGCTCGGAAAACCAAGACAACAGTAAACAGTGCTCGAAAAACCAAGACAACAGTATACAGTGCTCGGAAAACCAAGACAACAGTATATAGTGCTCGGAAAACCAAGACAACAGTATACGGTGCTCGGAAAACCAAGACAACAGTATACAGTGCTCGGAAAACGAAGACAACAGTAAACAGTGCTCGGAAAACCAAGACAACGGTAAACAGTGCTCGGAAAACCAAGACAACAGTAAACAGTGCTCGGAAACCGAGAGAAAACAGAAAACATATACGGTGCTCGGAAACCGAGACAAAACAGAACAATGAAACAGCGCTCGGTAACCGAGAGAAAACAGAACACATAAACAGTGTTCGAAAACTGTGGGAAAACAGAATAATGAAACAATGCTCGAAAACCGAGAGAAAATATAACAATCATACTCAGGACTTATATAGCGAAAACAGACATTAAGAACAACAGTAAAGTAGTACATATTCATTAACCCTTCCAGGTTTTCGCAAATAGTTATATAGTAATAGTTTTCAGTGAACACTCACCTTAGCGATGCTTCTAGTTAACCACAGAATAGCTCGATTTACGGATCTTCAGAGAAAGCTCTTAAAGCTCGGGTCACGGAGTAACGGACATAAAACCTAAACAGAATACGGAGGATACTACTTAACAATCGAAATGGAAGCCGAAGAGATAAAAGATAAAAATGAATGGAAAATAGGTGACAGAGGCAATTCGAACTCAAGACCTCAAGACAAATACTCTCATTGCCCAACCACTCATGCTACCAGCAAACTTGGTTACTTTGTTTAGCAAGTTTATACTTAGACATATTAAGCTTTCGAAAAATAACTAAAACTCAAAGCAAAATCTAATTTGCAAACTGGTCCCTCGAATTCTGTTCTTTGCAAATAGGTTCATTCGATTTTAAAAGTCCATGTTAAAATAGTCCTCAAGGTTTTTAGAATTACAATGAGTTCGGACGAGGTACGATACACTAGTTTCTATAATTGCAGAAGGGTCCTTATAGTTTTTGAAAGTCTCAACTAGGTCCTTAAGGTTTTTAGAATATTTCACAGAGGTCCTCACTGATTCAGAGGTTCGAAAACGAACCCCCAAGACTTCAAAATAGTCTGCAACAGTCCCACACAGTCGGAATCTAAGTCTCATACACAATGCTAACAATCCCAAATTATCAAGAGCTAGGGTTCAAACGGACCAATTGAAAGCATGGGCAAACTGTCCAATGGAAAAAGTAAGGAACGAGGGCTAAATCGTTACCTTGAAATGAATTTACGGGATTGAAGCTGTCAAGAACACAAGAGCAACAACACCAATCAAAACGGGATTCATTTCCCCAAAAAAAGAATTAATAATGAAGGAATTCGAAGGGGAAAAGAAATGAGGAGAAGAAGACA